>JAJSRW010001471.1:0-44941 GCA_022414725.1 Microglena sp. YARC
GGTGCCATGCGAACGGGTGAGAGTTGGCGGCCTAACATACACACACAGACACACACAAACTATAACACCACACCACACACCAAATCAGCTGCGAGTGAAAGCTGGGGAGCAGTTGGTGGGCTACATACACCACAACAGCACACACACAACACACACACACACACACAAAACAGCTGGAAAGCGAGCCTGGAACTATTGGTCTGTATTAGGGCTACAGTACGTAAGGACCAGACACAAACAACATTACACACCCACACATACACAAACAGCTGCCGCAGTGGCAAAGTCTGGGATGGCGGCAGAGTATGCGGCCTACATACACACAACAGACACACACACACACGAACACACACACAACAAACAGCTGGACGTGTCCAAAGCGCGGTAGCAGTTGTGGGGCCTACATACACACACAGACACACACACACACAGCACAACACACACACACACAAACAGCTGCGAGTGAAAGCCTGGAGAGTGGGCTACATTACACACACAGACACACACACACACAGACACACACACACACACAAACAGCATGGTAGTGAAAGCGTAGGCGGAGCAGTTGCGGCCTACATACACACACAGCACACAAACACATACACACACACATACACAAACAGCTGCCGAGTGAGAACGCTGGGCGTATGAGTTAGACGCTACATACACACACAGACACACACACATACACACAACCACACACACACAAACAGCTGAGTGAAAGCCTGGCGGAGAGTTGCGACTACATACAACACACAGCACATACAAACACATATATCACACACCACACAATACACAAACAGCTGCCCGAGTGAAAGCTGGGGAGAGTTGGGCTATCACATCACACACACACCAGACACACACACACTCACACACACACACTACACACACAAACAGCTGGAGTGAAAGCTGGGAGAGTTGCGGGTCTACATTAACACACACAGACACACACACCACCACGACACACAGCACAACACAGAAACAGCTGGACGCTGAAAGTAGCTGGAGAGAGTTGGGCCCGCTACAATACACAACACTAGACACACACACATACACACAACACACCACACAAACAGCTGGAGTGAAAGCAGCAAGTGATGGGAGCAGTTGGGCGGCTACACTAACACACACAGACACACACACAGACCACACAACACACACACACGCACATACACAAACCAGCTGGAGTGAAAGCTGGGGAGAGTTGAGGCTCGCCAACTAAACACACACACAGACACACACACATACCACACACACACACACAGCACACAGCATACAACAAGCTTTTTTGGCAGTGCAAAAATGGGGAGAGCAGTAGGGCTACTATACACATCAGACACACACACATACACACAACTACACGAAACAGCGAGTGAGTGAAGGCGGAGTTGGGCTAACCATCCAACACAGACACATCACCACATACACACACCACACACCCACACAAACACGGAGTGAAAGCGGGATGGGGAATGGGAGAGTTGGGCTACACACACACAGACCTTCAAACACAGACACAGTACATCACACACACACATCACGACAAAACTCAGCTGGAGTGAAAGCTGGGGAGAGTTGGGCTACATACACACACAGACACACACACATACACACACACACACACAAACAGCTGAGTGAAAGCTGGGGAGAGAATATTCGGCCTATCATTACACACACCCAGACTACTACCACAAGACACACACACATACACAAAACAGCTGGCGAGTGAAAGCTGAGGGAAGAGTTGAGGCCTTACATAGACACACCACACATACACACAACACACAACCCGGACTGGATGGGGGTTGATAAGCTACTATAGCACACACAGACAACATACATACATACACCACAACACACAAACAGACACAGACAAGGCTACACAATAACACAGCTGGAGCTAATAGCTAGGGGAGAGTATGGGGCTAACATACACACACAGACACACCACACAGCACACACAAATCATAGTTAAAAGCACAACACACATGGACACACAGCTGAGTGAAGAGCTGCGCAACTTACACACACAAACAGCTGGAGAGTTGGGCTACATGAACACACAACAGACACAACACACACACACACATACACAGCACCACAAACGCCTGGATGTGGGAAAGCTGGGGAGAGTTTGGGCTACCAGACATTATACACACACATACAACACACACACACAGACTGGGGAGCACTTAACATTACACACACAAAGACCAGCACAAGCATCAATCAGACACACACACACACAACAGCTGGAGTGCGAAAGCTGTGGGAGTGAAGTGGCTGGGGACAGTTGGCGCCCGCGGTAAAGTACGAACACACCACATACACACCACAAGACACACACTGGAGCTGATTGGACACACACACACACACAAACAGCTGACACACACAGTTGCAAAGCTGAGGAGAGTTGGGGCTCACATACACACACAGACACAGCACACCACACAGAGTCACTATCAGACAGCTTGGACGGACTTTGGGGAAGAGTGGGAAGCTTGGGTGCTACATACACACAGGACAGACCACCACACACAACACAACACAAATCACAGCTTCGGACAGAGTTGGGCACATTCAATAGCACAAAACACCTGACGACTGACGAATGAAAGCTGGGATTGAGAGAGTGGGCTATACACACACAGACACACATACACACTACAGCACACAACCACACACAAACACAGTGGATAAAGCTTGGGGAAAAGTTGGAGCAAATACATACTACACACAGCTGGAATGTGAAAAGCATACACACGGGTGTGAAACTGGGCAGAGTTGGGCTCACCACACACACATACACACACATCACACACAGACAGGCACAAGACTACACACACACACACATCAACGAGCTGGAGTTTGGCGCTGGGGAGAACGTTGGGCTAATAACATACACACAGACACACAAGCTGGAGTGAAAGCTTGGGCTACACACACAGACACACACACAGCACAGGGTTTGGGACTACACATACACACACAGACACACACTACACAGCACACAAACAGACTAGTGAAAGCAGAGTTGGGCTACATACAACACAGCCACCGGTAAATACAACAGGACATATCACACAGACACACACATGGAGTGAAAGCTGGGGAGAGTTGGGCTACATACACAACACACACACACATACACACACACAAACACAAACAGCTGGAGTGAAAGCTGGGGAGAGTTGGGCTACATACACACACAGACACACACACATACACACACACACACACAAACAGCTGGAGTGAAAGCTGGGGAGAGTTGGGCTACATACACACACAGACACACACACCACACACACACACACACAACACAACAGCTGGAGTGAAAGCTGGGGAGAGTTGGGCTACATACACAACACAGACACAACACACAGACACACACACACACACACACAAACACACAGCTGGAGTGAAAGCTGGGGAGAGTTGGGCTACATACACACACAATGTGACACACACACACACACAAACAGCTGACACACACACACACACACACAAACAGCTGGAGTGAAAGCTGGGGAGAGTTGGGCTACATACACACACAGACACACACACCATACACACACACACACACAAACAGCTGGAGTGAAAGCTGGGGAGAGTTGGGGCTTACATACACACACAAGGGGACACACACACATACACCACACACACACACACAAACAGCTGGGAGTGAAAGCTTCAACACGGGAGAGTTGGGCTACATACACACACAACACGAACACACACAGACACATACACACACACACACACAAACAGCTGGAGTGAAAGCTGGGGAGAGTTGGGCTACATACACACACAGACACACACAGACAATACACACACACACACACAAACAGCTGGAGTGAAAGCTGGGGAGAGTTGGGCTACATACACACACAGACACACACACATACACACACACAACACACACAACACAACAGCTGGAGTGAAAGCTGGGGAGAGTTGGGCTACATACACACACAGACACACACACATACACACACACACACACACAAACAGCTGGAGTGAAAGCTGGGGAGAGTTGGGCTACATACACACACAGACACACACACATACACACACACACACACACACAAACAGCTGGAGTGAAAGCTGGGGAGAGTTGGGCTACATACACAACAGACACACACACATACACACACACACACACAATACACAGCTGGAGTGAAAGCTGGGGAGAGTTGGGCTACATACACACACAGACACACACACAATACCAGACACACACACAACAAACAGCTGGAGTGAAAGCTGGGGAGAGTTGGGCTACATACACACACAGACACACACACATACACACACACACACACATAACAGCACACACACATGGAGTGAAAGCTGGGGAGAGTTGGGCTACATACACACACAGACACACACACATACACACACACACACACAAACAGCTGGAGTGAAAGCTGGGGAGTTTGGGCTACATACACACACAGACACACACACAGACACACACACACACACACACAAACAGCTGGAGTGAAAGCTGGGGAGAGTTGGGCTACATACACACACAGACACACACACACATACACACACACACACACACAAACAGCTGGAGTGAAAGCTGGGGAGAGTTGGGCTACATACACACACAGACACACACACATACACCACACACACACACGAGCGAGTGAAAGCACTACACACACACAGACACACACACATACACACACACACACACACAAACAGCTGGAGTGAAAGCTGGGGAGAGTTGGGCTACATACACACACAGACACACACAGACATACACACACACACACACAAACAAGCTGGAGTGAAAAGCTGGGGAGAGTTGGGCTACATACACACACAGACACACACACATAGTTTGGGCTACACCACAGACACACACACACACACACACAAACAGCTGGAGTGAAAGCTGGGGAGAGTTGGGCTACATACACACACAGACACACACACAGACACACACATACACACACACACACACAAACAGCTGGAGTGAAAGCTGGGGAGAGTTGGGCTACATACACACACAGACACACACACATAACACACACACACACAAACACACACAGCTGGAGTGAAAGGCTGGGGAGAGTTGGCTACATACACACCAGGGCACATACACACATCAGAGGGCACACACACATACACACACACACACACACAGCTGGAGTGAAAGCTTGGGGAGAGTCTCGGCTAGTTTGAGGCATACACACACAGACACACACACACACATACACACACACACACACAAACAGCTGGAGTGAAAGCTGGGGAGAGTTGGGCTACATACACACACAGACACACACACAGACCTGGGGACACACACACACACACACAACAGCTGGAGTGAAAGCTGGGGGAGAGTTGGCCTATACACACACAGCTACATACACACACAGACACACACACAGACACACACACACACACAAAACAGCTGGAGTGAAAAGCTTGGGAGAGTTGGGCTACATACACACACAGACACACACACATACACACACACACAATTACAAAAGCTGGAGTGAAAGCTGGGGAGAGTTGGGCTACATACACACACAGACACACACACATACACACACACACACAAACAGCTGGAGTGAAAGCTGGGGAGAGTTAGACTACATACACACACACACACACACTCACCACCACCACCACACCTTACATAAGTATATATTTGCACACGAATACTCCCCTAATCCCCCCCCCCCCCCCCTCACACACACACCCCACACACCTCAACCCCCCACCCCACCCACAGTATTTGCCATGATCGGCGATGGGCTTGGCCTATGTGGAATGTGCCAATATATATTAGTGTGTATTGTATGTATACATAAATATTAGTGTATATATACATATATATTAGTGCATATACATTGTTGTTAGTGTATACATATATATTAGTGTGTTATATATTGTTGTTAGTGTATACATATATATTAGTGTGTATATATACATATTTTTATTAGTGTATGCATATATATTAGTGTATGTATACATACAGACGCGCATATAGCCATGTACTCACTCATTTCACCCCACCCACCCACAGTGTTGCCATGATTGGTGATGAGCCTGGCATATGTGGAATTTATCAATATATATATATATATATATATACACATTTGTGATTGTGTGTGTGTTTGTGTGTGTGCTGCATTGTGTGCTGCTGTCCCCACCATTCCCCTCCATCCCCCCCCCCCCCCCCCGTGTCACCATGATCGGCGATGGGCCAGGCATATGTGGAATGTACCAATTTGCATATATGCACATGAATCCCCCCCCCCCACACACACACACAACACACACACCCCACACACACACCCCACCCCTACCCCCCTCACCCCCAGTGTTGCCATGATCGGTCGATGGCCGGGCATATGTGGAATGTACCAATATGCATATATGCACATGAATCCCACCCCCCCACACACACACACCCACACACACCCCACCCCTAACCCCCCTCACCCCAGTGTTGCCATGATCGGCGATGGGCCGGGCATATGTGGAATGTACCAATATGTGTACTATCCAAACATCAACTTTGAGGTTCTTCCTACAAGCTGGACAGGTGAGCTTGGCTGCCTGGGGGTGCGGGTGTGCGTGTGTGGTGGTGGTGGGGGGGGGGGGGGGGGCGTGTGTGTGTGTGTGTGTGTGTGTGGTGGTGGTGGTGGTGGTGGTGGTGGTGGGGGGGGGGGGGGTGATGGATGGTACCCCGGAACATCCTATACACACATATATATATTATATATACCAACATCAACTTTGAGTTTCTTCTACCAAGCTGGACAGGTGAGCTTTTCTGGCTGGGGGTAAGGGTGGTGGGGGGACACGTGTGTGTGGTGTTGGTGGTGGTGGTGGTGGTGGTGGTGAGTGGTATCCCGGAACATTATATATATATATATATATATCTATACGCTTGATTCCCTTTACATCTGCCTTACATAAGCAGGATCAGATTCGTTCTATAGCACAGTTTATAATGGGTTCCCATTGGCTGAACACAGAAAGAATGAGGGTGGTGGATAGAGCACACATCCCTCGTTCAATGAGACACTGTCAAATGTGTGGGTTCCAAAAACCTGAGGATGAAATGCATATGTTTGAGTGCCCTTTTTATAATGATATTCGCCTCCGCTACCAGAAGCTGTTTACAGATATTTATAGGTATGTCCATGAGGATACCGACTTAACCGTATGGAATGTGGAATTCTGCGATTCCACATTCTGAACCTTTATGAATGGAAATGGCACTAAGACTTTCTGGAGCAACCTAGCCGACTATCTTTCTACTTGTAGAAGAGCAAGACAGGAAGCCCTGGACTGCTTAGTGGCACCGTAATTTATTATCCCTTTTTTTCTTCTTGTGACTTCTCATTTGTTAGCATCTTACCTCCGCCACTGTAAGTGGTTGAGATCTGGGTCCTGCTCTAGGGGGTTTAATACCTACGCCACCAAAACGGTGGTTGGGAGTTTGGTTTGTTTGTCCTCGACACACCCCTGATGTAATGGGGGTTTTGCTTTGTGGGTGCTTTTTCTTTTTGTTTAAAGCAAAGAGTCTCATACACCCTCGCGGCGTCAAGTAGACTCTAACATGTAATGTAATGTAATGTAATGTAATGTAATGTAATGTAATGTAATGTAATGTAATGTAATGTAATGTAATGTAATGTAATGTAATGTAATGTAATGTAATGTAATGTAATGTAATGTAATGTAATAGGTTTGGGAGCAGAATTGTTGTAAACAATCCGAGGCGAAACATGTAAGCATCACAATGGACGAAACATTCCCCTAGGGCACTTGTGCTATTATTAGCCCACTGACCCCACCTCAGGGCCGTGCGTGGGGCCGGGGCGGGGGCCACCGGGCGGGGGCGGGGGCAGGGCCGGGCCGGGGGCAGGGCGGGGTTGGGGGCGGGGGCCACCGGGCGGGGGCAGTGGCGGGGGCAGGGGCAAGCCACGCCACCTGCCGCTGGCCAAAAACCCGTTCAGGAGGACGGGACATACTGTTCACGTCTGGGCTGGGCCGAAACATGCAATGCCTTGCACAAATTCCGTAAAATCAACCAGACACCTGATTGGCCTCATTTTTCTAGCATCAAATTCTTAAAAAAAGTCAATCTACATACTGGTACATGCATTTCATTACATTACAGAAACGTTCAATACTGCTTTAAAATCAACGACCCTTCAAAAACTCTCTTTTTCGTCACTTAATAGTTAACAATGCTAAATCATCAATCGATTCATTGGAATTCAATAAATTTAAAGCCTCCAGGCGACCTTCAAATTTCATCATATTCGAATTGATACAATTTAAAGCAATCACATGCATTCAAATCACGTTAATTAAATTAAATGGGAAGTAATAAATCGAATTAAAATAACACAACATTAAATATAAGTCAATTAAATTAATTAAAATACATTGAATTAAGAATTCGAATCATTTCATTCGGGACGCGCCTCCAGGCGCCCTTAATTTATACTATTTCATCTGATTTCTTATATAATATTATTTATACTATTTCATCTGATTTCTTATATAATATTATTTACACTATTTCATCTGATTTCTTATATAATATTATTTATACTATTTCATCTGATTTCTTATATAATATTATTTATACTATTTCATATGTTTTTTTCTATAATATTATTTATCCTATTTCATCTGATGTCTTATATAATATTATTGATCCCATTTCATCTATTTTCTTGTACACTATTATTTATACTATTTCATCTGATTTCTTATATAATATTATTTATACTATTTTCATCTGATTTCTTATATAAATATAATTTATACTATTTCATCTGATTTCTTATATAATATTATTTATACTATTTTCCATATGTCTTCTTGCATAATTTTTATTTCCTCTGTTTTGTTATATAAAAGCAACTTTGTTTTATGCATTAAAAACTATGTTTTCTGTATAAAAACTTTGTTTTCTGTATAAAAACTATGTTTTCTGTATAAAAACTATGTTTATAACACACATGTCACCATAGCCTTGCAGCCCCCCCTCCCTTCCCCCCCAGTCCCCCCTATCCCCCCAGCCTCTTATTTTATTTGTCCTCTGTTTTGTTCTAAAAATAAATAAATAAACAACTTTGCTGCCATACCTTGCAGGACAACCCCCTCCTAGCCCACCCTCTCCTCCCAGTGTCTTATTTTATTTTAATTCTGTGTATTTTTTTTTTTTTTCTGTTTTGTTCTAAAAATAAATAAATACAAAACTGTGCTGCCATGCGTCGCAGGTCAACCCCCCTGGTCCACCCTCGCCTCCCAGCCCATCACCCCCCGCCCTCCGCCTCCAGCTCCCCCGCCCTCCGCCCCTCCCCCCTCCCCCCTAGCCCCTCCCCCCCCCCCCTCCGCCGCCAAGCCCCCCCTTTCCCCCGCCCATCATGTCGTGCTCTATCGTCCTTGTGGCAAACGACACCTGGTGTGCTAACAGCCGCGGTACATACGGCCCAAACAACGCCGAAGGTGTGTGTGGGGGGGGATGTGTGTGTGGGGGTGGGGGTAGGGGTAGAAGAAGGAGGGATGCTTGTATATGTGTGTGTGTGTGTGTGTGTGTGTGTGTGTGTGGGGGGGGGGGGGGGTAGTGGTGATGGGTGGTGGTGGTGGTGGTGGTAGTAAGTGTGTGTGTGTGTGTGTGATGGAGGGGTGGTGAAAAAGGACACTTGGTGTGCTAACAGCCGCGGCACATACGGCCCAAACAACGCTGAGGGTGGGTGGGGGGAGGTGGGAGGTGGGGGTAGAAGAAGGAGGGATGCTTGTATATGTGTGTGTGTGTGTGTGTGTGTGTGTGTGGGAGGGGGGGGCTGGGTGGGTGAGTGGGTGGGTGTTCTCCCCCCCTCCCCCCGCCCCCAAGCCCCCCCTTTCCCCCGCCCATCATGTTGTGCTCTATCGTCCTTGTGAAAAATGACACTTGGTATACTAACAGCCGCGGTACATACGGCCCAAACAACGCCGAAAGGTGGGTGGGGGGTGGGGATGTGGGGGGTGGGGGGGGGTCATGTGCGTGTGTCCGAGGGGGAGGTGGTGGTGGTGGGTGAGTGGGTGGGTGGGGTTACGATGGTCCTTGTGAAAAATGACACTTGGTGTGCTAAACAGCCGCGGTACATACGGCCCAAACAACGCCGAAGGTGGGTGGGGGGAGGTGGTGGTGTGTGTTGTGGGGGGGGGGGTAGTGGTGATGGGTGGTGGTGGTGGTGGTGGTGGTGGTGGTGGTGGTGGTGGTAGTAAGTGTGTGTGTGTGTGGGGGGGGGGGGGGGGGGGGGGGGGTAGTGGTGATGGGTGGTGGGGGTGGGGGGGTAGTGTGTGTGTGTTTGTGTGTGTGTGTGTGTGGTGTGTGTGTGATGGAGGGGTGGTGAAAAAGGACACTTGGTGTGCTAACAGCCTCAGCACATACGGCCCAAACAACGCCGAGGGTGGGTGGGGGGAGGTGGGGGGGGGGGGGGGGGGGGGGTCATGTGCGTGTGTCCGAGGGGGAGGTGGTGGTGGTGGGTGAGTGGGTGGGTGGGGTTACGATGGTCCTTGTGAAAAATGACACTTGGTGTGCTAACAGCCGCGGTACATACATCCCAAACAATGCTGAAGGTGTGTGGGGGGGGGATGTGGGGGGTGGATGGGACACACAAACATTCACCACCACCACCACCACCACCTCCCACCCCCACCCCTCCCACACACACACACATTCACCACCACCACCACCCAGTTTAGGGTTTTAGGGTTTAAACATCAGATTGAGCTTGGATGTAAACAGTAGAACCTGAGTACAGCGAGATCTGGCAGGTGAGTTCAAGGGCAAAAGCAAGAATGAGGGAGACTTGATCTTTCTGGACTGGACACAGGCTGAGGGTACGGACCGAGGAAGAGGGTGATCGCGATTGCTAGCGAGGCTGCTGACAATCCCATAATGCTTGGGCGTTGTCGAGGATAAGCTGAGGATATATGGGAAATAATCACTCCAGAGCTGGGTTAGTTGTTGTACGCTGGCACTGATTGTATGCTATTCGAGTAGAAGAAACTGAAAGTTGTCCCGAGTTGTAGTTAGGCCGAGTTGTAGTTATCATTAGCCAAGTTACAGCTGTTGTAACGCACGCCCCGCACGCTCGCGTGTGGCCTAGTCCCGTAGCGCCCGTAGCCACGCTACAGTCACGGTAAGTTCTCCACCACCCACCACAACTTCTAAATATTGCCTTCCAACTCTCAATTCTCTACAGCTCATAGCTTTCCTTTTCGGCTACGGGCAGCAGCTTCTAGTCGACTCCTTGAGCCAGCCACTGGGCTAAGCCCCATGATTTCAACAGTGCTGGTCAGCTGATTCTGCCAGCTTCTAGATGCACGACGTTCCGCAAGCAATTTTTCCGTTAGCAATTTCCGTTAGCAATTTCCATTAGCAATTTTTCTTTTTCTTTTTTTCTTTTCTTCTTTGTGCATGATGTTCATAAGTCCCCCTTGAATCCGTCAAAACGAGGGCACATTTGATGTCCAGTAGGGCACCAGTAAAAAATGTAATAATCATCATCATCAATTGAATTGCCCAGTCAGGGGGGCTGCCTAGAAGCTGCTGGTCGTAGGTTACGAGCACCAGCTTCTACGACTCGTAGCTGAACAGAAAAGCACTGCTATAGCTCTGCTACGGCATCTTGTCACCAGACCTATCTCCCGCATTATAGTGTTCATGGCTTCAACTCAACGTGAGCACACTGCTACACAATGCAACACAACCTGCCCTGCCATGCCATGCTCTGCCCTGCCCTGTTAGGACCCTCCCTACCACCACCACCACCACCACCACCACACACACGCACCGCTCTGTCCACTGCTTCTACTAGCAGCGCAACAAGCAATGCAAACAAACGCTACGAGAAGCACCGTCAACACCAAGCAGCACTAGCATAATTTTTTGTATTCTGCTTCTCGAGGGACTGCACGGTCTCGGTGGTGTCTCCGTGTTAAAGATCAGATAGATGCAAGACAAGCTTGCAGTCCTTAAGTACGGTAGACAAAATAGTAGGCGGCTGCGTAGGGCCTACCGATGCTACTGAAGTACCCGGATGAAAAAATCACCAGATCATTGGAAGAAGGGATTACACCAATTAAAATGTCCGTCCGTCCGTCTGTCCGTTAGTTAGTTAGTTAGTTAGTTAGTTAGTTAGTTAGTTAGTTAGTTAGTTAGTTGGTTGGTTGGTTGGTTGGTTGGTTGGTTGGTTGGTTGGTTGGTTGGTTGGTTGGTTGGTTGGTTAGTTAGTTAGTTAGTTAGTTAGTTAATTAGTTAGTTAGTCAGTTAGTCACAAAATAACATTTTCAGTTTTATGAAAAACATGAACAAACTTAAACGTTCTATATCTTAGATGAATTGTAAGACTTATGTATACCGGACAAATTCTCACCAGAGCACAAATGAGCATCGCAATTGAAGAAAAGGAGCTAAGGTTGGACCAAAGAGCTACAAGTACCTGTTAGCAATTTGATTACGGGTGTTTGAGCTAACATTTTAAATTTGAACGATTTAAACATACATAGGTTTGGGAGCAGAATTGCCGTCAAAAATTCGAGGCGAAACATGAAAGCATCACAATGGACGAAACATTCCCCTAGGGCACTTGAGCTACCGTATAATTAGCCCACTGAGCTCACCTCAGGGCCGTGTGTTATGGTACACATTATATGGTGTACCATGCTGACCCGTTATGTATGAAGTCCGGTCTGCGACTCTGGACCGGCAGCCAGCTAGCAGGCTGAAACCACCAGCCAGCTAGGGCGCTTTGATTGTAGCACCGGTAGCCCTGAGGCCGCCGGCTCCTACTGCTACTAGTTCTGGCAAGTTCGTCAGAGCCTTTATCTTATCATCTGTTGTAAATACAGTGACATTACCTCCCGTGCCCCTGCCCCATCGTGTACGAGAAGCAAGGAACTCAAAACCGTGCGTGGGGCAGGGGCGGGGGCAGGGGCAAGCCAAGCCACCTGCCGCTGGCAAAAAAACGTTTAGAGTAAGATGGACGGGACGTACCGTTCAAGTCTGGGCTGGTCCCAAACATGCAATACCTTGTAACAATTCCTTCAAATCAACCAGACCCCTGATTGGTCTCATTTTTCTTGTATCAAATTCTCAAAAATGAAGCCAATCTATGTATATGCATTGCACTACATTACAGGAACGTTCAATACTGCTTAAAATCCAACAGCCCTTCAAAACCTCTAATTTTCCACTTTATAGCCAACAAAGCTGCAACATCCATCGATTCAATGGAATTCAATTACATCAAATTTTCATTACATAAAAAAATAAAAAAAAATAAAAATAAAATTTAATGCTATTCGAATTTATACAAATTAAAGCAATTACATGCATTCAAATCACGTTAATTGAATTAAATTGAAAGGAATAAAATCGAATTAAAATAACATAATATTAAATACAATTAAATGTAAATTAATTAAAATACATTGAATTAAGGATTAAATTCCTTTCATTCGGTACGCTCCACCAGGCGCCCTTAATCTGAGTGTGTGTCATCCCTGCCATCACATTTGTTGTTGCTATGTATAAAGATTGGCCAGTAGCTGGTTAGGAGCTGCCATGCATTTTGCATGTAGAAGAAACGTGGGTGGTATAAACGCTACTACACCACAGTCAAGATTGGTTTGGATTGTTAAATTTGATTTCAGCCGACTCTGGGCTGCTCAGTGTTTCCTTTTGAGTCAAACTTGAATCTGGTTGGAATCGCATGGTCTATCAGCCTTGAGGCTCAGTGTTTGCGGGCAGAATACACCTGGGTGTTATAAACGCTAACCCACTGAGAGAGGACGGCATCTCTCTGCCTTGTTCTGTCGCGTGTGTGGTGTAGCTGGCGTATCGTTATGTTAGTTGGAAATGTCGGTTACTTCGGTTCCTGGTTTGGGGTTCCGGTTTCTGTCTTGTATTGCACGGAAGACGTTCCTGTCCTTCTTCTTGTAATGTAAACAGATGTCCCCATTCCCGTTCGCTCCCCGCTCTCTCCTTCTCGTCATGGGCCCATCATAAGAGCGTTCCGTCTCACCCACCACACTATACATTGGATTGTTACATGCCTTGCAGCCAACTCTGGGCTAGTCCATCGCTATAATCAAGTAAACATGTTTGCCTTAAATGGCTGTAACAAGCTATAAAAGGCTATAAAAGCTATGAAATACACTAACACGCTGTCCCTGGAGAAGGCCTAAAAGCAAAAAGCAACCACTTTCAGATTCGAAAAAAAATCCATGTCTTGCAGCCAACTCTGGGCTGCTCAGTGTCTCCTTTTTTTGAGTCACACTTGAATCTGGTTTGAATGGGAAAGAAAACAATTTAAGAGGATTCCGCTTTTTTGTGATCTGCAGTGAAACCTGAAATAGTAATTTGTGCCGGACGGACGCACAGTCTTGATTGACTAATCCCTCAATCAAAAATCTTGCTATCATCTTGAGAATCTTCCAAAGTTGATAGCATCTCTAGGGAATCAGACATATCCTTGCTCCAACAGTCTTTGCGGTTCCCCTAGCCATAACTGATAACTGATAACTTCTGCAATACAAGGGAAATGATAGCATCTCTAGGGAATCAGACATATTCTTGCTCCATCAGTCTTAATGGTTCTCCAATTGTTTCATCTCCACCCGCACAAGCGCACACGGGGCAGGGGCCCTGCACCCGGGGAGGGTGACGCCGAGCCCCCTTAATTCGACTGTACCGCAGCGGTACAGGTACAGAACGTCTAATATAATCGGCATAGTAGCCCGGGCGACAAGGCTGTGAAGACGACAGAGCAGCTGCACGCGCGCAAGCTCGCTCAAAATGGCTACTAAGAATGTAGATATGAAGGAGAGCTTGCATGGCGAGACAGCAGCAAGACGGCAGGCCATCACCGAGCTACTTTTCTTCTCCTCTGTCGGTACGTCCGTGCGATTAATCATCGCAAGTTGGGGGAGGAGGGTCGAGCAGCGACGAGAAAAGTCAACAGTACTTTTCTCTCCCGCACGCCGGACACTCTTTGTTGTCTCAGCCCTTGTTGTCTCACACCCCCCGCAGGCGATTTGTACAGGTGCAAGAAAATCACAACGGCATGGAACCTCGAGGTAAGCGCTATCATCGGAGGGATAAATCAGCAGCAGCAGCAGCAGGGAGCAGGCAACGAGTAGGGGGTATCTTCCGTAGAATTTGCATCTTGGCGAGCCGACGGGGTCTAGTCAAATACCTGGATAACCACCTCGGGCACTAGCATCAGCATTCTCGATGCAGCGTTCTCGCATCGGATGACTTAGACAACGCATATAGAGCATTTCACATGAACGCATCTTCCACCTCCTCAACCCACCCCCTACCATCCCCATCCACTTCCCCATCGACGCTCGATGTCCCGCGCACGCGCTGCATGCCTAACCTTCCTTTCGATGCACCGCCGCAGCTTAAAGACAAGGCAACAGCAGACTACGACAGGCGAACACCATTGTGAGTATTCGACTGCCCCATGCCCGATGAACAAGGTTAATTTGGGGTGCTACTTCAAACTGGGGTGCTTTAAGTAGCACTGCTACTTTTTCCAGTACTACTTGTAGCACGAGTGCTAAATAATGAACCTTGATTTTTTCGGGGGTGCTGCATTAGAGCCACTTGGGTTCACTTAAAGCTGGTAGTAGCACTGAAAAGGCTACCAGATGCTCCATGGCATGTGATGGTGCCACACACTCTATATCTGCATGTACATTTGAGGATTGGTTGGAAGAGCCCCCCCCCCCCCCCCCCCCCCCCCCCCCCCCCCTCCCCCCTGATGTTATGGACGGGGCTTATCTTGGTCAAACAATGTCCTGCCGATGACAGTGTAATGTAGTGTAATATCTTTGTGAGCTCACACTACCTTGTCACTGAATTACTACCTCCTCGTACTCTAATGCTCCATGCTACCTTCACGATACATTCATATACCACCTTCACCACACCTTCATACCACCTGCTTGCTACAGTCTACGTCAAACTGCCTCCATTCTTACTCATCCTACCAGCTCACTACTTACACTACCTTTCATAGTACCTTCTTGCTAACACTACCTTTCATACTACCCTCTCACTAGTCACAGTACCTTCCCACTACTCACACTTCCTTCTCACTACCCACACTTCCTTCTCACTACCCACACTTCCTTCTCACTACCCACACTACCTTCTCACTACCCACACTTCCTTCTCACCACCCACACTTCCTTCTCACTACCCACACTACCTTCTCACTACCCACACTACCTTCTCGTACACAACAGGCATCTTGCAGCAGCTGAGGGCTGCCATAGTGTAGCAGCATGGCTCCTTAAAAACGGTGTAGATGTGAACCCAATAGATCGGTTCAAGCGCACACCCTTGGAGGTGAGGCGAGTTTAAATAAATAAATATAAATAAATATAATAATAATAATAATAATAATAATAGCTTTACATAAAATATACATGTTTTTAAGGTATGCCTTCTTACACGGCGTGGGGTTGAGGGGGCCAGCCTATTTGCTCGAACTGGGGCTCACCTTCAACACGGCTAGCTTTATGAATGCCCCAGATCACACTTCAAACCAAACTTAAATTCATTGGAGATGACGCTTGTGTTTACCACTGGGTTGGGGTAACAAGACAAGTTCCATGCAGCGTCGCAAGCGACGCTAAAAAATAGCAGAGAGTGTTCGCAACAGAGCGACAGGTAGCAGCGGAAGGGAATTAGTAACGAGACCGTTATCTAACGTTTCAGGCTTCGTCTCGGTCAGACGGTCTCACAGTCATCGGATCACACAGACAGACAAATGGGTAACCCTGGGGGCTCCCGCCTCCCTTTGAAGAGGGGTCTCCGCCCAAAACTTTGAGATTCCTACACAGTGAAAGGTTGGGGGTAGGGGTAAGATCCTGGGGGGAGAAGGAAGCAGGGTACTACATTTTGTCAAACTGGTCAGCGCATAAAGCGCACGAAATTCATTTAGTCAGCGCTTTGTAGTGCAAAAAGCTCAAAAACTGCGCGCTGCGCCCACAGGGGGTTGAAAAACTCCCTGAAAAACGCTATGGGGCTCAAAAAGCGCGCGCGAAATCGTGCTGCCGCGTGCGCTTTGTAAAACCCTGGTAGGAAGGGTAATTTCCAGGTTACCTCTTTGCCTTTGGGACGTTCATAGACTGGATTTTAATTTCCCCTCCTTTGCTTACATTAGCTTCACAATTGAATTGCTCGGATCACAATTCAAACCAAGCTTCAATTTGTAGTAGTTTTTTTATTTCAATGGGTCGGTTCGAGTCAGCTGCTTTGTAAGCTTGGGCTAGTCTGCTTGTGTGTCTAACTAGTAACTAGTCTATCTTAACTAGTAACTAGTCTATCTAGCCCAACTAGTCTATCTTCTTCTTAGTCAGGCTCAGACTAGGCTTGTGTGTCTAAACCTAACTGGTCTATCTTCGTCTTAGTTAGGCTCAGACTAAGACAGACCCAGACTAGGCTTGTGTGTCTGAACCTAACTGGCCTATCTTCCTCTTAGTTAGGCTCTGACTAAGACAGACCCAGACTAGGCTTGTGTGTCTGAACCTAACTGGTCTATCTTCGTCTTAGTTAGGCTCTGACTAAGACAGACCCAGACTAGGCTTGTGTGTCTGAACCTAACTGGTCTATCTTCGTCTTAGTTAGGCTCAGACTAAGACAGACCCAGACTAGGCTTGGGTATCTGAGTCTGTATAGGCACGGCTTGCAGAAAACAACGCAGCTGTTAAATTTTGATGTCCTTTCCTGTACTGCTCGCTGATTTCGAGTGTCTTGAAATCTTGGGTCAAGTAGCTTCTGGCTACATTTTCTTAAGCCGGATTGGCTTGGCTTGCACCTGGTTACATGGCTCCAGCCAGCAATTTGGCTCCTCGCCGTCTATGGCAGTAAAAATAACCAATGACCTGGAATACTTGGCTTGGCCTTGCTTGAACTTGATTACATGGCTCCAGCCAGCAATTTGGCTCCTCGCCGTCTATGGCAGTAAAAATAACCAATGACCTGGAATACCTGGCTTGGCTTGGCTTGGCTTGAACTTGATTACATGGCTCCAGCCAGCAATTTGGCTCCTTGCCGTCTATGGCAGTAAAAATAACCAATGACCAGGAACACTCGGCTTGGCTTGGCTTGAACTTGATTACATGGCTTCAGCCAGCAATTTGGCTCCTCGCTGTCTGTGGCAGTAAAAATAACCAATGACCAGGAACACTTGGCTTGGCTTGGCTTGGCTTGGCTTGGCTTGGCTTGGCTTGAACTTGATTACATGGCTCCAGCCAGCAATTTGGCTCCTCGCCGTCTATGGCAGTAAAAATAATGACCAGAAAAACTAGGCTTGGCTTGGCTTGGCTTGGCCTGGTTTGACTTCATGCTTGGCCTCTTGTCAGGATGCTGCTTGAGGTGACCCCAATGAAATACACTCACACTCTTACACATAGAACTCACCACCACCATCACCACCATTACCCCCCCCCCCCCCCCCCCCCCCCCCCGGCTTGAAATACACTCACACACACGCACACATAGAACTCACCACCACCATAACAACCACCACCGCCACGGCCACCACCCAACATCGACTCCATGCTAGTCCTCTTATCAGGATGCTGTCAGAGGAGACCACAGTGAGGTTGCACAGCTTCTTATCTCAGGCAGGGGAAAGGTTGACTTGGCTTGGCTTGAAATACACTCACACTCACACACATAGAACTCACCACCACCATAACCACCACCACCACTACAGCCACCACCAAACATTGACTCCATGCTTGTCCTCTTATCAGGATGCTGTTCGAGGAGATCACGGTGAGGTTGCGCAGCTTCTTATCTCCGGCGGAGGAAAAGTGGTGAGCAAGGCTGGCGAGCTTGTGGAGCTTGCTGACTCTCCTCTGGCTGGCAACGTCCGCATCTTCACCGATTACGACCCAGTACGTGTGGCAAGCCTACCTAATTACCGACCCTACCCTCCATCCCACCCTATCCCTACCCTCTATCCCACCCTATCCCTCCTCTCCTCTGGCCCTATCCTTACACTCCTCTGGCTGGCAACGTCCGCATCTTCACCGACTACGAGCCAGTACGTGTGTGTGGCATACCCACCTAATTACCTACCCTACCCTCTATCCCACCCTATCCCTACTCTCTTCTGGCCCTATCCCTACACTCCTCAGGCTGGCAACGTCCGCATCTTCACTGACTACGAGCCAGTACGTGTGTGTGGCATACCCACCTAATTACCGACCCGACCCTCCATCCCACCCTATCCCTACTCTCCTCTGGCCCTATCCCTACACTCCTCAGGCTGGCAACGTCCACATCTTCACCGACTACGAGCCAGTACGTGTGTGTGGCATACCCACCTAATTACCTACCCGACCCTCCATCCCACCCTATCCCTACCCTCCATCCCACCCTATTCCTACCCTCCTCTGGCTGGCAACGTCCGCATCTTCACCGACTACGAGCCAGTACGTGTGTGTGGCATACCCACCTAATTACCTACCCGACCCTCCATCCCACCCTATCCCTACCCTCCATCCCACCCTATTCCTACCCTCCTCTGGCTGGCAATGTCCGCATCTTCACCGACTACGAGCCAGTACGTGTGTGTGGCATACCCACCTAATTACCTACCCGACCCTCCATCCCACCCTATCCCTACCCTCCTCTGGCTGGCAACGTCCGCATCTCCACCGACTACGACCCAGTACGTGTGGCAAGCCTACCTAATTACCTACCCTACCCTCCATCCCACCCTATCCCTACCCTCCTCTGGCCGGCAATGTCCGCATCTTCACCGACTACGACCCAGTACGTGTGGCATAGCCAAAAATGAACACTGGAATGTTTTGCACCATGCCACGGGGTGTGAAGTCGAAGGAACCTTCCCGTTCGCTACCACTGCGGGATGTTGGTGGGCAGGCGGCATAGCTAGAACTGACAAGCTCTAGACAAAATGGCGGAGAGTGATCGCACCAGAGCGACAGGTGGCAACGGAAGCGAGTTAGTTACGAGACCGTTGGCTGACGTGTTGGGCTTCATCACGGTCAAACGGATGGTCGGTCGGACGGACGGACAAATGGGTAAACATGGGGGCTCCGCCCTCCAGAAAGGGGGGCTCCGCCAAAAATAGCCAGCTTTCTTTCCCGTTCCTTGAGCCAAACCTGAAGCAAGCTAGAGCTTGAACTTGAACTTGGTTACATAACTTAAGCTAGCAATTTGGCTGCTCGCCGTCTTTGGCAGTAAAAAAACTCTATGGTTCTAAGCCTCCTCCAGGGACAGCGTTTTATAGCTTTTTAGGGCCATTGAGGGCCAACCAATTATTACAGCGGCAATTTGGGCCAGACAGGGTCAAAAATAGCGATCGCTATATATAGCAGAAAAATATCCCCAGGTAGATCCCAGGGGTTTTTACTTCCGCTATATATAGCGATCGCTAGTTTTGACCCCGTTTTAGAAAAAAATATCACTATAAAAGCAAAAAAAAAGTTTATTTATTTTTGCCCTCAATTGCCTTTAAAAAGCTATGAAAAGCTACAGAAAGCACTAAAACGCTGTCCCTGGAGGAGCCCTGAAACCATAAAGCTAGAAGAAACCCACTTTCATATTTGAAAAAAATCGCGATGTAGATCCCAACAACCTTACTGTAATGAAAATATGGGATATGGGCAATTTTGGCGGAGAAACTGCACTTCTCTTTTGAAATTGAAATTGTTACATCCGTGTAATACAGTTACTCACAGGACGCGATGTTAAGGACACCACAGCGTAAGCCGGAGCTAGCTAGTCACCGTAGGATCGCCACATTGAGATTCTCTTTTGAAGTCTGTATCTGACTCGATGTTGATTACTCGTAGCAGGAGTGGGAGATAGACCCAATAACCTAACCCTGATGGAGAAGATCAGGGTGGGGGTGGGGGTGGGGGGGGGCTTTGTCGATGTTTGCGCAGAAATCAACTTACATAGTTTTTTACAATTCTGTGTGGATTTTTCAGATTTGGTCGTGAAACCACGCTGCACATTTGGATACACCGCACTCCTCGTTTGAAGTCTCTCATACTCGATGTCCATTGCTTGTTGCAGGTGTGGTAGATAGACCCCAACAACCTAATTTTAATGCAAAAGATGGGAGAGGGGCGATTTTGGCAGAAAAACTGCACTCCTCGTTTGAACTCTGTGACTTACTCTACGTCCTTTGCTTGTTGCAGGAGTGGGAGATAGACCCCAACGACCTAACGTTGATGGAGAAGATTGGAGAGGGAGAGTTTGGCATAGTACACAAGGCGAGGTGGCATGGCACGATAGTGGCGGTGAAGATTTTGAAAGAAACAGGAGCTGTAGCGTTGGGCGACTTTAGAACAGAGCTCAACGTACTGCAGAAAGTGCACCACCCCTATACAGTAGGTAGCACTGGTGTCCTTCCTGCAGTTGCCTCCTTAGCATTAGACCTGGAAACGTTACATGACATCACATCACAATACATTACATCACATTACATTACATTACACAGCAAGTGCACCACCCCAACACGCTAGGTAGCATTAGTGTCCTACCTGCAGTTGCCTCCTTAGCATCAGGCCTGGAAACATTACATTACATTGCTGAAAGTGCACCACTCATACACGCTAGGTAGCACTGTTGTTTCTCCCTTGTGCTGTATTGTTGTGTGACTTTTGAAAAGAGCTTCTCCCTTGTGCTGTATTGTTGTGTGGCTTTTGACTGTATTGTTGTGTGATGTTGAAAAGAGTTTGACGTACTGCATAAAGTGCACCACCCGTACACGGTAGGTAGCACTGGTGTCCTTCCTGCTGTTGCCTCCTTAGCATAAGACCTGGGAACGTAACATTACATAAGCAGTGCACCACCCATACACGGTAGGTAGCAGTGTTTCCTTCTCCTTGTGCTCTAGCGTTGGGTGACTTCAGATCAGAGCTCAAATGCTGCATGAAGTGCCCCACCCCTACACGCTAGGTAGCACTGGTGTCCTTCCTTCCGTTGCCTCCTTAGCATAAGACCTGGGAACGTAACATTACATAAGCAGTGCACCACCCATACACGGTAGGTAGCAGTGTTTCCTTCTCCTTGTGCTCTAGCGTTGGGTGACTTCAGATCAGAGCTCAAATGCTGCATGAAGTGCCCCACCCCTACACGCTAGGTAGCACTGGTGTCCTTCCTTCCGTTGCCTCCTGAGTATAAGACCTGGGAACGTAACATAACATTGCTGCAACTGCACCACTCATACATGATAGGTAGCACTGTTTTTTCCGTCTTGTGCTGCAGTGTTGGGTGACTTTGGAACAGGGCTTCAAAAGTGCTGCAGAAAATGCACCTAACAAGACCCTAACAAACCCCTAACAGACCAACAGACCCTAACAGATAATTAGACCCTAACAGACCCTAACAGACCTAACAGACCCTAACAGACCCAACAGACCCTAACAGACCCAACAGACCCTAACAGACCCTAACAGACCCAACAGACCCCAACAGACCAACAGACCCAACAGACGCTAAAGACCCTAACAGACCTCACTAAGTATCAGCCCTTCATTGATTGTGACCGAGTACATGGAATCCCAAAACTGCCCCCCCCCCCCCCCCCCCCCTCCCCCCCCCCCCCCCCCCCTCCACACACACACACCCATCATCCCCCACACACCCAACCACACACTCCCCCACTCACGCACTCAACCCAACCCACACACCCAACCACACACTCCCCACTCACGCACTCAACCCAACCCACACACCCCAACCACACACTCCCCCACTCACTGCACTCAACCCAACCCACACACCCAACCACACACGTCCCCCACTCACGCACTCAACCCAACCCACACACCCAACCACACACTCCTGCAGGTCCAGTTTTTAGGAGCCGTCACTAAGTACCAGCCCTTCATGATTGTGACCGAGTACATGGCCGGCGGTTCCATGTCCGACATCTTCCGCGCTAACCGCTTGCCAAATGTGTGGCGGGCCACTCAGATAGCTCTAGACTGTGCCAGGGGACTAGCCTACCTACACAACCGAACTCCTCATGTAAGAGCTGCCAGGGTGTGTGTGTGGGGGGGGGTGGGTGGGGGGTGGGGGGGCACTCAGATAGCTCTAGACTGTGCCAGGGGACTAGCCTACCTGCACAACCGAACTCCTCATGTAAGAGCTGCGCAGGGTGTGTGTGTGGGGGGGTAGGGTGTGTGGTGGGGGGGGTAGGGTGTGTGGTGGGGGGGGGGTGTTTGGGCGGGGGGGAAGGTTTGTGTAGGCGTGCCACACAGATAGCTCTAGACTGCGCCAGGGGACTTGCCTACCAGCACAACCAAACTCCTCATGTAAGAGCTGCCAGGAGGGGTGGGTAGGGGAGGGGTTCATACGTGTGTGGGGTGAGGGATTAGGGTGTGGGTGGGTGGGTGGGTCTGTTTGTGTGTTGGTGTTGGTGGGGGGTAGGTGGGGGGGGAGGGGTTAGGGTGTGTGGGTATGTACGAGTGTGTGTGTGGGGGGTGGGGGGGTGGTCCCCCTCTCTCTCTCTCTCTCTCTCTCTCTCTCTCTCATCTCTCTCTCTCTTCTCTCTCTCTCTCTCCTCTCTCTCTCTCTCTCTCTCTCTCTCTCTCTCTCTCTCTCTCTCTCTCTCTCTCTCTCTCTTCTCTCTCTCTCTCTTCTCTCTCTCTCTCTCTCTCTCTCTCTCTCTCTCTCATCTCTCTCTCTCTCTCTCTCTCTCTCTCTCTCTCACACACACACACCTCACACCTCACACCTCACACCTCACATGCTGTCTTATATTGTGACTTGAAGCCAGCCAACCTCCCCTCAACCCACCCACTCCAAATTGTCTTGCTCGCTCGCTCGCTCGCTGCCCCCACTTTGGCCCCCCACCACCACCACCACCACCACCACACACACACACACACTCATACATACCACACACCCTACCCCCCCCCCCCCCCCCCCACACCACCACCACCACCACCTACCCCACGACCGCCACAAACACACTCATACATACCCACACACCCTAACCCCTCCCCCACACATACACCTCCCACTCCCCCACCCCTCCTGCCGCTACTGCTGCTCACAGGCTGTCATCCATTGTGACTTGAAGCCAGCAAACCTTTCGCGCGGGCGTAACATTTTTGTTCATTTCTCTGCTTTGTGCCTAAACCTGTGTGTGTGTGTGTGGGGGGGGGGGGGAGGGGTACTTACTCCCTCACCCCCTCATCCCCCCCAACCCTAACACCTCCCATCCTCACCCCTCATTCCCCCCCAACCCCCTGCCCATACCCTCACCCCCTAACCTCAGTCTCTTCTGTGTCTCACTTCACCTTTCCCCCTTCTGCTGCTGCTGCTGCCCACAGGCTGTCATCCATCGTGATTTGAAGCCAGCCAACCTTATGCTTGGAGGACCAAAGGTCTACAACGCTCACCACAAAAAGATGTTGAACGATGAGGTGTGTATCTCCCATTTAGGGTTTAGGGTTAAGCAAGGTGTTAAGCGATGAGGTGTGTGTCTCCTGTTTAGGGTTCAGGGTTTAGCAAGGTGTTGAACAATGAGGTGTGTGTCTCCTGTTTAGGGTTTCGGGGTTTAGCAAGGGGTTGACCGATGAGGTGTGTGACTCCTGTTAGATTGCACTGCGATATGCCCACCACAACAAGATGTAAACGATAAAGGTGAGCGTCCCTTCCTAGATTGTACTGCGATGTGCACCACAACAAGATGTTAAACAATAAGGTGAGCGTCCCTTCCTAGATTGTACTGCGATGTGCACCACAACAAGATGTTAAACAATAAGGTGAGCGTCCCTTCCTAGATTGTACTGCGATGCTGTACTGCTCAGCTCAGAGCCTTTTTTTTTTGAAGTTGTGAAAGGACTTCCACCCCAGGAGGTGGGTCTCCCGACACAAGCCAGCAGCACGGAGGATTCAGTTCAAATGGTGGTGCCCTTCCTACAATATGCAAAGTAGGCTTCTGTTGGAATTGGAACAAAATGGAGACTGTATTACTTGACATCACCTACGGCAGCCTGCACTTCGTTCAGGGTGTGTTGTGTGTTTATGTACATCATTGTTTATGTACACCCTGTTTATGTACATCATTGTTTATGTACACCCCCTTTATGTACATCATGGGTTAAACATGTTGTTGAACAGGCGTTGAACAGCCTGACCACCTATTGACTACCAGTTACGAGACCATTGGCTGACGTGTCAGGCTTCGTCTCGGGGGTACTGTCGGTCAGACAACTTCGTTCAGGGTGTTCAACCCCCTGTTTATGTACATCATTGGTTAAACATGTTGTTGAACAGGCGTTGAACACCCTTTACATTGCATTACATTACATGTTAAAGTCTACTTGACACCGCGAGGGTGTATGAGACTCAGAGCTTTAAACAAAAAGAAAAAGCACCCATGAAGCAAAAAAACCCATTACATCAGGGGTGTGTCAAGGAAAAACAAACCAAACCCCGAACCACCGTTTGAAACCCTGAACACCTGTTGACTGCCTGTTACGAGACCGTTGGCTGACGTGTCAGGCTTCGTCTCGAGGGTACTGTCGGTCAGACAACGGGGTGACCCTGGGGGCTCCCGCCCCCCAGAAGGGGGGGCTTCGCCAAAAAAAGCCCGGCTACCAATGACGCACTAACACATACACAGGATAATATACCTATAAATTAATTGTTACTAGCAGGTATGACATACATATTAATTTATTATTATTATCATTACGGAGGGGGGGGGGGGGGGGGGGGGGTTAGGGTTAAAACCCTAACCCCTAAACAAACAAAATATATAAAAACAAAATCAAAAATCAAAGCATTCTTACCCTAAAAACTAAATTAGATGTCCATATCATATTTATGCTAACCTTGTACTACACATGTGGTTCTCCAATGCTAACCTTTTACTTCACGTCTATCTCCACTGCAGAGAGGAGTGTTAAATATCCACACGTGGTTCTCCAATGCTAACCTTTTACTTCACATGTGGTTCTCCAGTGCAGAGAGGAGTGTTAAATATCCACGTGTGGTTCTTCAATGCTAACCTTTTACTTCACCTCTATCTCCACTGCAGAGAGGAGTGTTAAATATCCACATGTGGTTCTTCAATGCTAACCTTTTACTTCACGTCTATCTCCACTGCAGAGAGGAGTGTTAAATATCCACATGTGGTTCTTCAATGCTAACCTTTTACTTCACATGTGTTTCTCCAGTGCAGAGAGGAGTGTTAAATATCCACATGTGGTTCTTCAATGCTAACCTTTTACTTCACGTCTATCTCCACTGCAGAGAGGAGTGTTAAATATCCACATGTGGTTCTTCAATGCTAACCTTTTACTTCACATGTGTTTCTCCAGTGCAAAGAGGAGTGTTTCAGATTAATATCATATGTAGGCCTACCTTGTACTTCACGTGTTCTTTAATGCAGATACGAGTGTTACAGATTATTATCATTTGTATGCTAACCTTTTACTTGACGTGGTTCTCCAGTGCAGATAGGAGTGTTAGCGATCCACATCATATGGATGCTAACCTTTTACTACACATGTGTTTCTCCAGTGCAGATAGGAGTGTTAACGATCCACATCATATGGATGCTAACCTTTTACTACACATGTGTTTCTCCAGTGCAGATAGGAGTGTTAACGATCCACATCATATGGATGCTAACCTTTTACTACACATGTGTTTCTCCAGTGCAGATAGGAGTGTTAACGATCCACATCATATGGATGCTAACCTTTTACTACACATGTGTTTCTCCAGTGCAGATAGGAGTGTTAACGATCCACATCATATGGATGCTAACCTTTTACTACACATGTGTTTCTCCAATGCGGATAAGAGAGTTGAACTGATCATATCGTATGTATACTAACCTTTTACTTGATGTGGTTCTCCAATGCAGATTGGAGTGTTTCAGATTAATATCATGTGTATGCCTACCTTATACTTCACATGTTTCTCCAATGCTAACCTTGTACTTCACGTGTTCTCCAATGCAGATAGGGGTGTTACAGATCAAATGCTAACCTGAAAAAGAAGTGTTACAGATTAAATGCTAACCTGAAAAAGGAGTGTTACAGATTAAATGCTAACCTGAAAAAGGAGTGTTACAGATTAAATGCTAACCTGAAAAAGGAGTGTTACAGATTAAATGCTAACCTGAAAAAGGAGTGTTACAGATTAAATGCTAACCTGAAAAAGGAGTGTTACAGATTAAATGCTAACCTGAAAAAAGGAGTGTTACAGATTAAATGCTAACCTGAGAAAAGGAGTGTTACAGATTAATGCTAACCTGAAAAGGAGTGTTACAGATTAAATGCTAACCTGAAAAAGGAGTGTTACAGATTAAATGCTAACCTGAAAAAGGAGTGTTACAGATTAAATGCTAACCTGAAAAAGGAGTGTTACAGATTAAATGCTAACCTGAAAAAGGAGTGTTACAGATTAAATGCTAACCTGAAAAAGGAGTGTTACAGATTAAATGCTAACCTTGTACTGCACCTGTTTCTCCCCTGCAGAAAGGAGTGTTACAGATTAAATGCTAACCTGAAAAAGGAGTGTTACAGATTAAATGCTAACCTTGTACTGCACCTGTTTCTCCCCTGCAGAAAGGAGTGTTACAGATTAAATGCTAACCTTGTACTTCACCTGGAGTGTTACAGATTAAATGCTAACCTTTTACTTCACCTGTTTCTCCACTGCAGATAGGAGTGTTGAAGATTGCAGATTTTGGATTGTCGAAGTCTTTGAAGCTATCCAACAGAAAGAAGGGGGGTGGGAGCCAAAGCTTGGACGTGTCCTCTCGCTCCGCAGAAGCAAGTGTCAAAAACCCGTAAGTAGTGCTCTAAAATGTAAAAAACGAAAAAAACTGTAAGTAGACAAACATCCATTTTCCCCCTTTCTATATATAGCTACGGAGACTAAGTAGTGCTCTAAAATGTGTAAAGTGTCAAAAAGTGTTAGTAGTCAAATTTCCAAGCTTTTCTATATAAGGCTTGGACGTCTCCTCTCGCTCTGCAGCAGAAGCAAGTGTCAAAACCCCGTAAGTAGTGCTCTAAAATGTAAAAAAGTGTCAACACTCCATAAGTAAGCAAACACACACATACACACACACACACACAAACTTCCATTTCTCCTTTCTATATATAGAGTAAGTAGTGCTCTGAAAAGGGTAACTTTAAAAAGGGTACACAAAAAAGTGCTCCGAACTGGGTAAGAGTGCAAAATAAAACTGGAAGTAGCCTCAACAGCAAAGGTCGCATGATTTATGTTGATAACTTAATGATACAGCAACCGTACCGGTACACATATACATATTATATTTTCCACCCCCCTTCACAGCGCGACTCCTGGGAGAAAGGCAAAAGTTGACAGGGGAGACCAGATCGTACCGCCACATGGCGCCCAAGGTCTTCCGCCATGAGCAGTACAACAACAAGTTGGATGCGTACAGCTTCGCCATGATCTACTGCCAACTGCTGACAACAACCGAACCAGTACCTATACATATCACATATCCTCCACCCCCCTCCACAGCGAGAAAGGCGAAAGCTACAAGTTGACTGGGGAGACCGGATCGTACCGCTACATGGCACCCGAGGTCTTCCGCCATGAGCAGTACAACAACAAAGTGGATGTGTACAGCTTTGCCATGATCTACTACCAACTGCTGGAGGGCATCTTGCCCTTCTATACGATGGAGCCAGTGGAAGCCGCACGAGCTGCAGCCTTAGACAACCTTCGACCAGAGTGGTCCAATAACCCCCGCTCTAAGGAGGTGCGAAGCAAGGCAGTGATTTGTATTAGTTACAACGTACCAGGCACATACAGATACACAAACGCATAAAAACCCCTTTGGACGACCTATGTCCAGAGCTGTCCAATAACCCTCGCCCACAGGAGGTGCGAAGCAAGGCAATGATTTGTATTAATTGCAACGTACCAGACACACACACACACACAGACACACAAAAACCCTTCGACAACCTACGACCAGAGCGGTCCAATAACCCTCGCTCAAAGGTGGTGAAGCAAGGCAATGATTTTTATAAGTTACATCGTAACAGACACACACACACACAGACACGCACAGACGCAGCCTTAGACAACCTTCGGCCAGAGTGGTCCAATAACCCCCGTTCAAAGAAGGTGCGAAGCAAGGCAATGATTTTTATTTGTTACGTCGTAACAGACACGCACAGACGCAGCCTTAGACAACCTTCGACCAGAGTGGTCCAATAGCCCCCGCTCAACGGAGGTGCGATGCAAGGCAATGATTTGTATTAGTTGCAACGTACCAGACACACACACACACACAGATACGCACAAAAACCCTTCGACAACCTACGACCAGAGTGGTCCAATAACCCCCGCTCGAAGGAGGTGCGATGCAAGGCAATGATTTGTATTAGTTGCAACGTACCAGACACACACACACACACAGATACACACAAAAACCCTTCGACAACCTACGACCAGAGTGGTCCAATAACCCCCGCTCGAAGGAGGTGCGACCTCCTCTCACATACCTCTCACACACACACTCCACACACCTCTCACACATCTCTCACACACCTCTCTCACACACACCTCACCATGGCAGGCCATCCCTGAGAAGGCCAAGCTGATAGTTGAGCAGTGCTGGGCGCCTGAGCAGGAGTGGTGTCATTTCCAAGGCCCAGAAACACACACATACACATACACACACACCTCTCACACGCACACACATCACCATGGCAGGCCATCCCTGAGAAGGCCAAGCTGATAGTGGGGAAGGAGGAGTGCCCATAACTTAAGCCCCCACCCCCACCCCACACACACACACTCCGCACACCTCTCACACACCTCTCACACACCTCACCATGGCAGGCCATCCCTGATAAGGCCAAGCAGATAGTTGAGCAGTGCTGGGAACCGGGCCAGGAGGAGTGCCCGTAACTAGCCCCCACAACTCTCATACACACACACACACCTCACGCACCTCACACACTCATCTCGCACACCTCACCATGGCAGGCCGTCCCTGATAAGGCCAAGCGGATAGTTGAGCAGTGCTGGGCGCCTGAGCAGGAGGGATGTCATTTCCAAGGCCCATAAACACACACATACACATAAACACACACACACTCCACACACCTCTCCCACACTCCACACACACACTCCACACACCTCTCCCACACTCCACACACACACTCCACACACCTCTTACACTCCTCTCACACACCTCACCATGGCAGGCCATCCCTGATAAGACCAAGCGGATAGTTGAGCAGTGCTGGGCGCCTGAGCAGGAGGGATGTCATTTCCAAGGCCCATAAACACACACATACACATAAACACACACACACACTCCACACACCTCTCCCACACTCCACACACCTCATACACTCCTCTCACACACCACACCATGGCAGGCCATCCCTGATAAGGCCAAGCGGATAGTTGAGCAGTGCTGGGCGCCTGAGCAGGAGGGATGTCATTTCCAAGGCCCATAAACACACATACACATAAACACACACACACTCCACACACCTCTCCCACACTCCACACACACACTCCACACACCTCTCACACACCTCACTAAGGCCAAGCGGATAGTTGAGCAGTGCTGGGAACCGGGCCAGGAGGAGTGCCCGTAACTAGCCCCCACAACTCTCATACACACACACACACCTCACGCACCTCACACACTCATCTCGCACACGCACACCTCACCATGGCAGGCCATCCCTGATAAGGCCGAGCGGATAGTTGAGCAGTGCTGGGCGCCTGAGCAGGAGGGATGTCATTTCCAAGGCCCATAAACACACACATACACATAAACACACACACACTCCACAAACCTCTCCCACACTCCACACACACACTCCACACACCTCATACACTCATCTCACACACCTCACCATGGCAGGCCATCCCTGATAAGGCCAAGCGGATAGTTGAGCAGTGCTGGGCGCCTGAGCAGGAGGGATGTCATTTCCAAGGCCCATAAACACACATACACATAAACACACACACACTCCACACACCTCTCCCACACTCCACACACACACTCCACACACCTCTCACACACCTCACCATGGCAGGCCATCCCTGATAAGGCCAAGCGGATAGTTGAGCAGTGCTGGGCGCCTGAGCAGGAGTGGTGTCATTTCCAAGGCCCAGAAACACACACATACACATATGCACACACCTCTCACACGCACACACTCCACACACCTCTCACACACCTCACCATGGCAGGCCATCCCTGATAAGGCCAAGCGGATAGTTGAGCAGTGCTGGGCGCCTGATCAGGAGGAACGACCTGAGTTGGAGGACGTGATTGATGAACTTGAGGCATTGGCTGCAGACATGCGCCCTCGACTCACTGACGGCCCCCCTAAGTCTTCTGCCTCTTCCTCCTCTGGAGCTTGCTGCTCCCTTCAGTGATACTGCCCTATCTCTGGGCTTAGCTAAGCTTCTCACTGACAGACCTAGCTCTATCTCTTATTGATTGGAGAAGCTATGGGAAGCAGCGAGAAGCTGTGGGAAGCAGCGAGAAACTGTTGAAATCAGGCATGCGGCCGCGCCTCACTGATGGACCCCCTAAGTCTGCTTCCTCTGCCTCTAGAGCTTGCTGCTCCCTTAAGTTATGCTTGTGTATATGCTACAGTCCAGGGGTAGTCCAGATAGGCTAAAGGGACCTGCCCAACCGTGATGGGAAGGGCTTCAAAGCTTCAGTGATGCTGCTCTATCTCAGTGCTCGCTAAGCTTCTCACTGACAGACCCCATAAGTCTTCTTCCTCCTCTGGAGCTTGCTGCTCCCTTCAGTGATGCTGCTCTCTCTCTGATTGATTGGAGCTTCGCTAAGCTTCTCTCTGATGGCCCCCCTAAGTCTTCTGCTTCGTCCTCCTCGGGAGCTTGCTGCTCTCTTCAGTGATGCTTGTGCATATGTTACAGTCCAGGGGTAGGCTAAAGGGACCCAACCGTGATAGGAAGGGCTTCAAAGCTTCAGTGATGTTGCTCTATCTCTGATGACCCCCCTTAGTCTTCTGCCTCGTCCTCCTCGGGAGCTTGCTGCTCTCTTCAGTGATGTTGCTCTATCCCTGATTGATTGGAGATGCTATGGCTAGCAGCGAGAAGCTGTTAGAAAGCTGTTGCTAGTAGCGAGAGGCTGTGGGAATCTGACATGAGGCCTCGCCTCACTGACGGCCCCCCCTAAGTCTTCTGCCTCTTCCTCCTGTGGAGCTTGCTGCTCCCTTAAGTGATGCTGCTCTATCCCTGATTGATTGGCGGAGCTATGGCTAGCAGAGAGAAGCTGTGGTAAGCAGCGAGAAGCTGTTGGAAGCAGTGAGAAACTGTTGAAATCAGATATGCTCGCCTCACTGACGGCCCCCCTAAGCCCTCTGCTTCCTCTGCCTCTAGAGCTTGCTGCTCCCTTAAGTGATGCTGCTCTATCCCTGATTGATTGGAGAAGCTATGGGAAGCAGCAAGAAGCTGTTAGAAACCTGTTGGAAGCAGCGAGAAGCTGTTGAAATCAGATGAGGCCTCACCTCACTGACAGTCCCCCTAAGGCTTCTGCCTCCTCAGCCTGTGGAGCTTGCTGCTCTCTTCAGCGATGTGGCCCTATTTCTCAATGATGCTCGCTACTCTCTTCAATCTCTCACTGGAGCTGGCTGCTCTCTTCAGCGATGTTGCTCTATCTCTCAATGATGCAAAACCATCAGAATCCCTTTGCTAGCTTGCACCTGTTCAGGGTGTTCAAAAATGGTGCTCAGGTTGTTAAACAGGTGTTCAGGGTGTCCAACATCTGGCCCTGTCGTTAACCCTGGCTTCGGTCCGCTGCTCTCAATTCCAGTGCCGCCTGTCGCTTCGATGGCCAACACTCTCTGCCAATTTTATGCGTCGCTCGCTCATTTCATTTGTCAACGTGTGAGGGGGAATGTGAATATCACACAACTTTTATTTTTAACTAAGAGCAGCAGCTTCTAGGAAGCTCCCCTGCCTACCTGTCAACGTGTGAGGGGGAATGTGAATATCACAAAGCTTTTCTTTTTAACTAAGAGCAGCAGCTTCTAGGAAGCTCCCCTGCCTGCCTGTCAACGTGTGAGGGGGAATGTGTATATCACCATATCTTATTTTTCACTACAAGCAGCAGCTTCTAGGAAGCTCCCCTGCCTGCCTGTCCAGCCAAACCGAACGCAGTCTAGCGCACCTGGAAGCTGATGTCATCATTACTCTGCACTTGTCGAGATCATTGTGCATAGCCCAGTGGATGAGTGAGGGAGCTGTCTAGAAGCTGCTGTCATTATAACTCTTCACTTGTCAAGATCATTGTGCATAGCGCAGTGGATGAGTGAGGGAGCTGTCTAGAAGCTGCTGTCATCATTACTCTACACTTGTCAAGATCACTGTGCATAACCCAGTGGATGAGTGAGGGAGCTGTCTAGAAGCTGCTGTTCGTAAGGGAAAAGAAAAACTGTGGTCTATCTGATTTGAGGTGTATAACAGACCGTAGGAGGACACAGCGTAGATGAACTTCTGACGTGTGCCCCACCGTAAGTCGATTACATCGTTTAGTGTTACTAAGTGTGTGTACATGAGATGTAACTGAGAGCACAGCCGTACACACATGCACAGCCATGGATGTATGTGCACATGCCTTTGCATGGTTTGCATCTGGGGTGTTTGTTGTTTGTGTATGTGCAACTGTGTGTGTATAGGTCTTCGCATGGTTTGCATCAGGGGTGTTTATTGTTTGTGTGTGCACAACCGTACGTGCGTGTGCACAGGACTCAACATGGTTTGCGTCTGGGGTGTTTGTTGTTTGTGTGTGTGCAACTGTGTGTGTGTGCACAGGACTCAACATGGTTCGCATTTGGGGTGTTTGTTGTTTGTGTGTGCGCAACCGTACGTTTGTGTGCACAGGACAGAACATGGTTTGCATATGGGGTGTTTGTTGTTTGTGTGTGTGTGCAGCTGTGTGTGTATAGGCCTTGGCATGGTTCGCATCTGGGGTTGTTGTTGTTTGTGTGTGTGAAACTGTGCGCACAGTGTGTGTGTGAAACTGTGCGCACAGTCGTACGTGTGCGTCGTACGTGCGCACAGTCGTACATGTGTGAAACTGTGCGCACAGTCGTACGTGTGTGAAACTGTGTGTGAAACTGTGCGCACAGTCGTACGTGTGCGTGCGTAGGCCTATACATGGTTTGCAGCTTGAGCGTCGCATGCACATGTGTAGGCATGTCTGTATGTTGCTGTCACGTGTGTGGGCATGTCTGTATGTTGCTGTCCAGGGGGAAGCTGATTAGGCTTAAGGGGCTGTCCAACCTAAAATAGCCGTACGTGTGTGTGCGCAGGCCTATACATGGTTAGCATCTTGAGCGTTGCATGCAAGTGTGTGGGCATGTCTGTATGTTGCTGTCCAGGGGGAAGCTGATTAGGCTGAAGGGGTATCCAACCTCAAATGATCAAGACAGGTCTGGAGTCCTAGGAGGGGCTATAAAAAGTTATAAACGACCTGGTATCCAAACAATCGCAAGAAAGCAACGGAGGACCCAATATCACATACTACAAATATAGTTTGCATGAATGTGTGAACAACCGCACGTGCGTGAACAGGCCTATACATAGCTTGCATATTGGATGTTGCATGTGGGTGTGGGTTGCAAAACATGAGTGACCTGATTGACTTGGCCTTATTTCTCGTTTTTCTCGTTTTATTATTGTTCTGGTGTATGATCTTGGCTGGCAATCATTTATAAACCAACTTCAACTTGGTTATATAGCTCCAGCCAGCAATTAGGCTGCTCGCCGTCTTTGGCTCCTCGCCGACTGGTAATCATTGAAAAATCAACTGAGCACCATCTTCCTTGCGCACAAGTGGCAACGCGCATTCGAAACTGAATCCTCCTTGGTGTCGCTGTTGTGTTGGGAGACCCATCTCCTGGGGTAAACTTCCTTTCCACAAGTAGTCCTATACAGCGCCGCAAGCAACGGCAGAGAATCTGGTCGTAGTGTGTTGGCAACTGGAGCAGATATAAGCCAGTTAGTTAAGAGACAAAGGGCTGACGTGTCGGGCTTCAATTTGTCAGTAGGACCGACCGACAAACGGACAATGTGGTAACCCTGGGGGCTCAGTCCGCCCCAGAAGGGGGGGCTCCGCCAAAAGAAGTATGTGGGCAAAAGCCAAATGGTATGTTAATGTTGACGATAGGTGTGCCTCAAGCCACATGTTGGCGTTAGCTGGGCTGAGGCGCCAGGAGGTATGTGGGGAAGTCCCTGGTATGTAACAACATACACTGCACATACACTTCAAATATTGCCTGGTTAGTAGTTGTTGTTGGGGCAGACAAGATTGTAAAAAAGAATAAGAAAATACGGTAACTTGAACATGTTGGCATGGCTCCATCGAGGGGTGTTCTGGGAGACTCCGGAATCCCTATCATGAGGCGGAATTACGTTAGTACGCAACCGGTTTTCAAAACCCGCGACGCAACAGACCCTGTCCCATGTCCTGTCGCACAAGACGCAGAGTCTAGAACAATAAGCTCCAGCCTGTTGAGGATTCCCACCTACGGCAGCAGCGTCAACATTCAATTATGACGGAAATAACCCTACAAGACACCATGCTTATCAATAAATCTGTTTGGTTCCATATTTATATTACATACCGGTATTACAGTCCAGCAGGGTACTACATTTTGTCAAACTGGTCAGCGCTTAAAGCGCACGAACGTCACATTGGTCAGCGCTTTGTAGTGTAAAAAACGCAAAAACTGCGCGCTGCGCCCACAGGGGGTTGAAAAATCTGCGCGAAACGCGCAGTGGGGCTCAAAAAGTGTGCGCGAAATCGCGCTGCCGCGCACGCTTTGTAGTACCCTGCAGTCCAAGGTAGGCAAACTAAGCTTAAGGGACCTGCCGAATCATGATCTGAAGAGGGGCTAAAACGAAAACACCAAACAATCTGGGGGCCTTGAGTTCGTGTTACAATGAGAATTTGTCCCTTCCGTTCTCAGAGCCGGCATTCTAGTAGGGGCGACGCCCCCAGTCTGGGACCACGCCGAACATCACCCCGAGCAGAGAATTCAGCTGTACTGCCTCCTCTACTAGTACTCTTCTGCTTGCCGCTTTAGTTATCTATCGTGTCTCTTGTAAGAGCGCAACCTACTGCACCGGCCGAGTCCCTGCAGTCCCTGCACCGAATACTAAAAATATAAATACGGTATGTCTTTCCGTCAGGGATGGGCAGCAAAAGAACTTTAGAGTTTCGTTAAACAAGGGTGTCTACTTCCTTTTGTGGGAATGCCTCCGCCTTTCACAGTCGAATTGCTTTGTGCCTAAGTCTAGCGCAAGAAGACCCATCATTTTGTGTGTGTGTGTGTGTATGGGGAGGGGGGGGGGGGGGGGCGGGGGGGGGGGGGGGGGGGGGGGGGGGGGGGGGGGGGGGGGGGGGGGGGGGGGTCCTTTCATTAAAAAAAAATGCGTGCCCCCAGGTTGTTTTCAGGCTGCTTGCCGTCTTCAGAAGCCACTGTATGTATGTATGTATGAATGTATGTATGTATGAATGTATGTATGATGTATGGTATGTATGTATGTACTAGTACATTGCCCGCCATCCCACCCACCCAGGTCCTGGCTCCTGTTCTGGCCTGGGTTGCATAACGTGCAACGCCCTTGAACGTACCCCCCCCCCCCCCTCCCCCCCGCTACTCACATGCACACAGTCAAGATATTTCCCCCTTTGCAAAAATATCGAACACATGCCCCCTTTCTTTCCCTACTATAAATATACCCCCCACCCCCAGCCCCCAGGACCTACAATGATCTCTGTTTCCGCCCCACCTAAAAATCTTCCTGCCCCCCATCCCCACCCCCTTGACACACACTCTGTTTATCCCCCTTGCACCGCACCTAACCCCCAGTCATATCCACACCACCCAAATATACCCCCCTACCCCCAGCCATCTCCACACCACCCAAATGCCCCCCCTTCCCCCTCCCACCCCATCTACACTCTTTCTCTTTTTCTCCCCCCTCCCCTCACCCCAGTCATTTCCACCCATGGTGGGCCACCCTCGATCCTCCAACCTACCCTCTCTTTCCCGAACCACCGGCACACATGCGTTATCCCATTTTCCCTACCTCATCCCTTCCACTCCAGCTGTGGGCCTAGATCATGCAGAAGTACGAAGTGGATAAAAGCAGGCTGCGGATCCAACCTCCAATAGCTTGCGGAAGCCGACCCCGCTGAGAATACCGGGCGTACGCAATCACACAGCGACATGCCTGCAGCTTCTTCTTTGCGCGTAACATACTTGGGTCTGCAGCTGTTGTTTTGACCAGGAAATTTCAGCCAGTCCTGTATCGCAACATGCTAAGCAACCGACGTATCAATGCTTGAAACAATGAAAAGAGATTGGATGAGGGGTGCAAGGGCCATATCGCTTAGGGTAGGCAATGTCAGTGGAGGTCTCAAGAAATGCATAAGTATCTCGTAATAATTGCCTGCCGACCAGGCAATGCGATGGCATGACGTTGGTGGAGAGGATGATAACACATCAATCGCGAATTGCGCGGTGCAGCCTGCCAGGTTCACGTCTTGTCTGATTATTAGCCTGGCGTTGATTTTCAGGGCTTGGCTGCATGAGCTTTGCGCCTGGCCTGGTGTAAGCTGCGCGCCTGCTGTGGGGTTGGGCAGCATCTGATGAACGACGAGGCTGTTTTTCATGGCCCCTTTCCTCGTCGGTCTGAAGAGCTCGCTGTGCGCGCTGACTAGCTGAGTTCGCTGCTCTTCTGCTCTTTTTCATATGTGCTCGAGTTCGCGTAGAAGCAACAAAGTATTGAAGTATTGAAGGATGGAAACTATTTGAAGCATGATGCGGAACGGAAGAAAGAGACGGAAATGGGCTGGAGTTTGAAAGTTGCTCGAGTTTCTGTTAAGTTAGTGCGAAAAGTTGCTCGAGTTGCTGCGAAGTTTTGCTGCGAGAATTGAAGATACGCTCTGGAGGGTTAATTCGGTTTGGGGGGGGGGATTACGTAATTTGCCCCCGTGAACTCCAGAACGACCGAAGTCGCCGGTCATGGCCGGTCAGAAATTCGTTGGTGAAGCATTTCTGTATGTCTACATATATGTAGATGTTACAAGTCCAGGGATAGTCAAATAAGCCTGAAGGGACTTTGCCCAACCGTGATAGGAAGGGCTTAAAATAAAAAAACATCGATGAACTGAACCCCTAACAATTGGTTTACCGACCCCAATAAGGACGCTTGGATGCCCGTCCCGAATATTTTTTTTTAAGTAATTAATCAAATTTAATTAAATTTAATAAAATTTGATCAAATTTGATTACATACTGCAACTTTCCTCGAGAGGATATAGTTACATACTCAGCAAAAATTACATTTCTTCGCCACCATCTATTTCTTCGCCACCATCCCATCGGGGCGAACATTAGTATCAAAATCCTGATCCATTACGGTGACTTCAGCCTCATTCACTGATTTACAATGGTCTAGTGGTAGACCGCATCGGTCGCTCTTGGCGTTGCAGGTCGTCTTCAACCGTGATGGGAGCTTGTCCAGTTGAGGTAGGAGACCGCTCCCCACTCGCGTACGACGGGCTCCCTTAACACCACGCCCCATCAGGCGTTATCATTACGGTGACTTTAGCTAGCTCCGGCTTATGCGCTGTGGTGTCCTTAACATCACGTCCTGTGAGTAACTGTATTAAACGGATGTAACAATTTCAATTTCAATTGCTATTAAAATCCATTCATTTCCTTTGTGTATGGTAGCAAGACCGTTACAGACCAAGCCCTTGTTGATAACAGTGTAGTTTGAACCCCTCAGAGAATTTGCTTGGCAAAGCAAAGGCCCTTTCACTTGAAACGTTTTTGAAACCACGGCCGTCGAATCAACGAAAAAGGCAAAAATGGGCAAGGCGAAAGCATACTATTTACATTATATTACATTGTTTAGTCATCAACATGCCACTGTTGACCAAGACAGGCCAGCTGAACAACATCCGGGAGGGGTCATCCAACTAATACTCCAAATAAGACAATATTGCAGCAAGCAAGCATTTATACCTCAACGCGTCGCCCGGCGTCGCCTAAGATTGCACCAAGGCGTCGTCTTGCCAGATTCCGCATGATGATGTCACGAGTCACGACACGAGCGGGGCGACAGCCCAAACACGCCCCCCTCTTCCCCGCCCAAGCTCCGGGCCCAACCTCCCCCATAAGGGCAAAAGAGACTGGCGGTACCCAGGTATCCAGTCCGTCATAACGGGGTCGAGAGGTCCCACCAGATCCGACCAGATCATTTCATCCCAGGCCGAATCCGCGTAAAGATCTGCGACCCGCCCAACTACGATCTGACTACGCCCAAACCTTCAGACCTTCGCCGCATCGACGTTTTTGAAACAGCGCCAGCTCTGCCCCGCTCTTCAAGCCAAGCCACTGTTGGCCTCTCTCTCTACTCTCGACCCTCCCCACGCTTGCATCGTCCGTTCCATCCTTTCATATCGTCCCATATCGTCTTATAACGACCCATATAGTCCTATATATCGTTCCATACCGTCCATCCCAACCGCTCATATTGTCGCATACAGCCCCATACCGTCCCATATCGTCCATCCCATCCTTTCATACGTTCGCGAGCATGTGTGCTCTGGTCTCTACAGATGCGGCGGCTGCTAGTCGCACCGGGATGGGGGAGATCTGACGGTTCAAGCCTGTTGTGCAGGCATGTAAGTGTGGGGCTGGGGCCCAGGCCTGGAGGCAGCTGCTTGCTACGGCGGGAGTGTGTTCATGATGAAACATGCTATCTAAGTGTGGGGCTGGGACACTGCATGTCTGTTGATGATGATTGACAGATAGGCATAGCAGCACCTGCCACGTTGCTAGTACACCTCCACGGCTAGTACAACAATTAAATGATAAGTGGTGGGGCTGGGGGCACTGCTTGCATGGGGTAGAGTAGTAGACAGGTCGGCAGGCAATTAGCACCGACACACTCCGCTGTTCATGATGATTTGTGCAACACAACTGTGTTACCAATCTTATGAAAGTGTCCATGGGGATGGGTGGCACCACAATTTGATATTTGATCATGTTCACACGGAGTGACTGCTGTTTGTCAGCAAGCCATGTCAAGCCAAGGCAAGCCAGCATTTGATAGTTGGATCAATGTTTCAGCCGTTGTGACTGCTTTGTCAAGCGCAAGCCAGTCAAGCCAAGCCAAGGCCACAATTTGATAGTTGATCATGTTCACTCGTTTGTGCTGCTGTTGTCAAGCCAAGCGCATGTCAAGCCAAGCCAAGCCATTTGATAGTTGATCATGTTCACGCAATTGTGACTGTGTTTGTCAGCCAAGCCACGCGCCACCAGTCAAGCCAAGCCACATTTGATAGTTGATCATGTTAACCGTAGTGACTGCTGTTGTCAAGCCAAGCCAAGTCAAGCCAAGCCAAGCCAAGCCAAATTTGATAGTTGATCATGTTCACCTTGGTGAACTAGTGACTGCTGTTGTTTGCTTTGGCCCTTGGACAGGCCGCAACATCAAGTGTGGATGTGTGTGTGAATGTGTGTGTGGATGTGTGTGTGGATGTGTGTGTGGATGTGTTGTGGGGGTGTGTGAGGATGTGTGTGGATGTGTGTGTGTGTGAGGATGTGGATGGGTGTGTGGATGTGTGAGGAATGTGTAAATGGATGTGGTGTGTGTGTGTGTGAGGATGTTGTGTGTGTGTGGATGTGGTGTGGGTTGTGTGAGGATGTGTGTGGATGTGTGTGTGTGTGTGAGGAATTGTGTGTGTGTGTGGATAGTGTGTGTGGGTGTGTGAGGATGTGTTGTGGGTGTGTGAGGATGTGTGTGGATGTGTGGGTGTTGGGTTGTGTGGGATGTGTGTGAGTGTGTGTGGGTGTGTGTGTGAGGATGTGTGTGGGTGTGTGAGGATGTGTGTGTGTGTGGATGTGTGTGTGGGTGTGTGAGGATGTGTGTGGGTGTGTGAGGATGTGTGTGGATGTGTGCGTGTGTGAGGATGTGTGTGTGTGTGTGAGGATGTGTGTGCATGTGTGTGTGTGTGAGGAATGTGTGTGTGTGTGTGTGGATGTGTGTGTGGGTGTGTGAGGATGTTGTGTGGATGTGTGGCGTGTGTGAGGATGTGTGGTGTGTGTGTGAGGATGTGTGTAGCATGTGTGTGTGTGTGAGGAGTGTTGTGTGTGTGTGGATGTGTGTGTGGGTGTGTGAGGATGTGTGTGGATGTGTGCGTGTGTGAGGATGTGTGTGTGTGTGTGTGAGGATGTGTGTGCATGTGTGTGTGTGTGAGCATGTGTGTGTGTGTGTGTGGATGTGTGGTGTGGGTGTGTGAGGATGTGTGTGGATGTGTGCGTGTGTGAGGATGTGATGTTGTGGTGTGTGAGGATGTCGTTGTGCATGTGTGTGTGTTGTGAGGATGCGTGTGTGTGTGTGGATTGTGGTGTGTGGGTGTGTGGGGAATGTGTGTGGATGTGGTGCGTGTGTGAGAATGTGTGTGTGTGTGGTGTGAGGATGTGGTGTGGGCATGTGTGGGTGTGTGAGGATTGTGTGTGTGTGTGTGTGTGGTGTGTGCTGGATGTGTGGCGTGTGTGAGGATGTGTGTGTGTGTGTGAGGATGTGTGTGGCATGTGTGTGTGTATGAGGACTGTGTGTGTGGTGTGTGGGTGTGTGGATGTGTGTGTGGGTGTGTGTGGATTTGTGAGATGTGTGGCGTGTGTGAGGATGTGTGGTGTGTGTGTGAGGATGTGTGTTGCATGTGTGTGTGTGTGAGGATGTAGTGTGTGTGTGTGTGTGGTGTGTGTGTGTGTGTGTGAGGGATGTGTGTGGATTGTGTGCGTGTGTGAGGATGTGTGTGTGTGTGTGAGGATGTGGTGCATGTGTGTGTGGTGTTGAAGGATGTGGATGGGGTGTGTGGATGTGTGAGGATGTGGTGTGGATGTGTGTGTGTGTTGTGAGGATGTATGGTGGTGTGGATGTGGGTGTGGGTGTGTGAGGTTGTGTTGTGGATGTGTGTGTGTGTGGTGTGATGTGTGTGATGTGTGTGGTGTGTGTGGTGGGTGTGTGAGGATGTGTGTGGTGTGTGAGGATGGTGTGTGGATGTTGCGTGTGTGAGGATGATGGTGTGTCGTGTGTAGAGCGATGGTGTGTGTGGTGTGTGTGTGGATGTGTGTGGAGTGTGTGCGTTGTGTAGATGTGTGTGTGTGTGTGAGGATGTGTGTGCATGTGTGTGTGTGTGAGGATGTGTGTGTGTGTGTGTGTGTGGATGTGTGTGTGGGTGTGTGTGGATGTGTGAGGATGTGTGCGTGTGTGAGGATGTGTGTGTGTGTGTGAGGATGTGTGTGCATGTGTGTGTGTGTGAGGATGTGTGTGTGTGTGTGTGTGATGTTGTGTGGTGTGTGAGGATGTGTGTGGATGTGTGCGTGTGTGAGGATGTGGTGTGTGTGTGGAGGATGTGTGTCGCATGTGTGTGTGTGTGAGGATGGGATGGGTGTGTGATGTGTGAGGTATGTATATGTTGGATGTGTGTGTGTGTGTGTGAGGATGTGTGTGTGTGTGGATGCGTGTGTCGGGTGTGTTGAGGATGTGTGTGATGTGTGTGTGTGTGTGTTGGATGTGTGTGTGTGTGTGGAATGTGTGTGTGGGTGTGTGAGGATGTGTGTGGTGTGTAGGATGGGTGTGCTGGATGTATGCGTGTGTGAGGATGTGTGTGTGTGTGTGGGATGTGTGTGCATGTGTGTGTGTGTGAGGATGTGTGTGTGTGTGTGGATGTGGGTGTGGTTGTGTGCAGATGTGTGTGGATGTGTGCGTGTGTGTGTGAGGATGTGTGTGTGTGTGTGAGATGTGTTGTGCATGTGTGTGTGGTTGAAGATTGTGAATGGTGTGTGTGTTGTGGATGTGTGTGTGGTTGTGTGAGGGATGTGTGTGGATGTGTGGCGTGTGTGGGAGGATGTGTATGGAGTGTGTGTGGTGAAGGGATGTGTGTGCTGTGTGTGTGTGTGAGGATGTGTGTGTGTGTGTGTGTGTGTGTGGATGTGTGTGTGGGTGTGTGAGGATGTGTGTGGATGTGTGCGTGGTGAGAAATGGTGTGGGTGTGTGTGTTGAAGGAATGTGTGTGCATGTGTGTGTGTTTGTGAGGATGTGTGGTGTGTGTGTGGTGGATGTGTGTGTGTGTGTGTGAGGATGTGTGTGGATGTGTTGTGTGTGTGTGAGGATGTGTGTGGTGTGTGTGAGGATGTGTGTGACATGTGTGTGTGTGTGAGGATGTGTGTGTTGTGTGGATGTGTGTGGTTGTGTGCGTGTGTGAGATGTGTTGTGTGTTTGAGGATGTGTGTGCATGTGTGTGTGTGTGAGGAATGTGGGTGTGTGTGTGTGTGGATGTGTGTGTGGGTGTGTGAGGATGTGTGTGGATGTGTGCGTGTGTGAGGATGTGTGTGTGTGTGTGAGGATGTGTGTCATGTGTTGTGTGTGAGCATGTGTGTGTGTGTTGTGGGATGTGTGTGTGTGTGTGTTGAGGATGGTGGTGTGGATGTGTTCGGTTGTGTGAGATGTGATGTGTGTGTGTGGGATGTGTGTGGCATGTGTGGTGTGTGTGAGCATTGTGTGTGTGTGTGTGTGGATGTGTGTGTGGGTGTGTGAGGATGTGTGTGGATGTGTGCGTGTGTGAGGATGTGTGTGTGTGTGTGTGAGGATGTGTGTGCATGTGTGTGTGTGTGAGGATGTGTGTGTGTGTGTGTGGATGTGTGTGTGGGTGTGTGAAGGTATGTGTGTGGATTGATCTGGCGTGTGTGAAGGATGTGTGTGGTATTAGCTGGTGTGACGGAATGTCTGTGCATGTGTGTGTGGTGTGAGGATGTGTGTGTGGTGTGATGGTGGATTGTGTGTGCTGGGGTGTGTGAGGATGTGTGTGGATAGTGTTCATCATGTGGTGGTTTGTGATGAGCATGTGTGTGTGTGTGTGTGGATGTGTGTGTGTGTGTGTGAGTAAATGGTGTGTGTGTGTGTGTGAGGAATGTGTGTGATCGTGTGTGTGTGAGAGGAGCATGTGTGTGTGTGTGTGTGGACTGTGTGTGTGGGAGTGTGTGTTATGGAATGTGTGTGGATGTGTGCGTGTGTGAGTGAATGTGTGTGTGTGTTGTGAGGATGTGTTGTGCATGTGTGGTGTGTGTGGCAAAATGTGTGTGTGTGTGTGTGGATGTGTGTGTGGGTGTGTGGGATGTGTGTGGGTCGGTGTGGTGGTGAGGAGATGTGTGTGGCTGTGTGTGTGTGTGAGCATGTGTGTGTGGGTGTGGTGGATGTGGTGTGTTGGTTGTGGTGAAAGGGATGGTGTGTTGGACTGTGTGGCCGGTGGTGTGAGGAGTGTTGTGTGTGTGGTTGTGAGGATTGGTGTGTGCACATGTGTGTGTGTGTGTGAGGATGTGTGGTGGTGGTGTGTGTGGGATGTGTGATGGTGTGGTGATGTGTGTGGAGGATGGGACTGGGATGTGTGGGATGTTCTGCGTGTGTTAGGAAGTGTGTGTGTGTGTGTGGGGATGTGTGTGGCATGTGGTGTGTGTGTGAGGATCGTTGTGTGTGTGTGTGTGTGGGAGTGTTGTGGATGTGTGTCGTGTGCGGTGGTGAGGATGTGTGGTGTGTGTGTGACAGGATGTGTGTGCATCGTGTGTGTGGGTGTGAGGGGATGTGTGGTGGGTGTGTGTGGTGTTGTGTGGAAATGTATGTGTGGGGTGTGGTGAGAGAGGTGTTGTGTTCGGGATGATGTTTGTGGTGTAGAAGGCAAGAATCTACTTTTCGATAGTCTCAGTGTGTGTGTGTGGTGTTGAGGCAATATGTTGTGTGCATGTGTGTGGTGTGTGAGGATAGAGAAATGTGGTGTGTTGTTGTCTAGGA
>JAJSRW010000075.1:0-75000 GCA_022414725.1 Microglena sp. YARC
AAAGAGAGAGATTGGTTTACTGCTCCAGCAACAATTTGGCTGCTCGCGTCTTCGGCAGTAAAAACATCAGTGCATGTAAGCTGTACTGGATGATTGGGGCTCAATATGTAACGGAGGTACTTGAATTGTAACTGATTTTTTGCTTCAAAGAGAGAGATGGCTGTTCGCCGTCTTCGGGCATTGTAAAATCAGGGCATGTACAGGCTGTACATGGATGATTTGGGGCTCAATATTCGTACAAAGGGGGAGGTACTTGACTTGGGTACAATAGTCCAGACGGTCATTTTGCTGCTCGCCGTCTTCGGCAGTAAAAAATCAGGCATAGTTATCAGCTGTACCTGGATGAATTGGGGCCTCAAAATCGGTACAGGAGGTACTTGAACCTGGTTACATAGCTCCAGCAAGCAATTTGTGCTCGCCTTCTTAGGCAGTAAACATCTCAGGGATGGTACAGCTGTACCTGGATGATTGGGCCTCAAATATGGTACAGAGGTACTTGAACTTGGATACATAGCCTCCCCAGCAATTGGGCTGCTCGGCCGTCTTCGGCAGGTAAAACATCAGGGCATGTAAGTGTACCTGGATGATTGGGGCTAAATATCGTACACGGAGGTACTTGAACTGGTTACATAGCTCTCATCCAGCAATTTGGTGCTCGCCGTCTTCGTCAGTAAAAACATCAGGGCATGTAACTGTACTGATGATTGGGCCCTCAATATCGGTACAGGAGGGGTCTGAACTGGTTACATAGCTCCAAGCCCAGCAATTTGCTGCTTCGCGGTCTTAGGCAAGTAAAAATCAGGGAATGTACAGCTGTACCTGGATGATTGGGCCCTCAAATCTCTCGGGTACGTAGTTACTTGATGGATACTAGCTCGCCAGCAATTTGGCTGCTCGCTCGTCCTTAGGAGAAAAACAATCAGGCATGTAAGCTGTACTGGATGATTGGGAGCTCAAATATCGGTACGGAGGTACTTGAACTGGATACATAGCTCCGCCACAATTCTGGTGCTCGAGTCTTCGCAGTAAACAAATCAGGGCTGTACAGCCTGTACCTGGATTGATTGGGGCCTCAAATATCGGTAGCACGGAGGTAATGAAGCTGGTTACTAGCTCCAGCCAGCAATTTGGCTCCTTGCCTTCTTAGGCAGTAAACAAATAAGGGCATGTCAAGCGTACCTGATTGATTGGGCTCAAATTTCAGTACAGTAGTTACGTTGAACTGGTTCATAGCTCTCAGCCAGCAATTTGCTGCTCGCCGTCTTCGCAGTAAAAACATCAGGGCATGTACGCTGTACCTGGATGATGGGGCTCGAATATCGGTACATACGGAGGTACTTGAACCTGGGTTTACATAGCTCAGCCAGCAATTTGGCTGCTCGCCGTCTTCTCGGCAGTAAAGAACATTCAGTGCTGTACAGCTGACCTGGTATGATTGGGCCCGTCAAATATCGGCTACAGGGAGGTACTTGAACTGGTAACTAGCTCCAAGCCAGCATTTGGCTTTCTCGCCGTTCTGTCGGGTAACAAATCAGGGCAATGTACAAGCTGTACTGGATGATGGGGCCTCAATATTCGGTACGGAAGTATTGAACTATGGATACTAGCCTCAGCCAGCAATTTGGCTGTCGCCGTCTTAGGCGTAAAACATCAGGGATTAAAGCTGTACTGATGATTGGGGCCTCAAATAGGTACAGGAGGTACTGAACCTGGTTACATAGCTCCAGACAGCATAATTTTGGCTACTGCGCCGTCTTTGGCAATAAAAACATCAGGCATGTAAAAAGCTGTACTGGATGATTGGGGCCTAAATATCGGTACAACGGGAGTACTTGAACTTGGGTTAATAACTCCAGCCACAATATTGGCTGGCTCGGCGTCTTCGGCATAAAACCATCAGGGCATGTACAGTGTAACTGGACGATTGGGCCTCAAATATTCGTACAAGGAGGTTACTTTGAACTTGGATACATAGCTCCAGCCACATTCTGGCTGCTCGTCTTAGGCAGTAAACAATCTGGCATGTACAGCTGTCTGGGGAGATTGGGGCTCAAATATCGGTACAGAGGTTACTATGAACCTGGTTAATAGCTTTTAGACAGAATTTGGCTGTCGCCGTCTTCGCAGTAAAAAAATCGGGCTTACAGCTGTACCTGGAAGAATTTAAGCCCAAATTTCGGTACAATAGTTACTTGAACCTGGTTCATTAGCTCCAGCGCAGCATTTGGCTGCTCGCTCGTCTTCGGCAGTGTCAATAACATCAAGGCATGTACAGCTGTACCTGGATGATTGGGGGCTCAAAAATAACTAGAGGTAAGGAGGTATTGAACCTGCGTTACATAGCTGCAGCCAGCATTTGCGCTGTGGGCTCGCGAGTCTTCGGCAGTAACAAATCAGGGCAGTACACGATGTACCTGATGATTGGGGCTCAATAACGGTCATGTATTACTTGAAACTGTTAAATAGCAGCAGCAATTTGGCTGCTTGCAGTTTCGCAGTAAAAACTGATAAGGGCATGTACAGCTTACTGGATGAATGGCGACCTCAATATCGTACAGGAGGAATGAACTTGATCATAGTATCATACAGCGATTTGGCTGCTCGCCGTCTTAGGCAGTCAACAAATCAGGCTGTACAGCTGTAACCTGGATGATTGAGGGCCTCAAATATCAGGTACAGAAGTTATTGAACTTGGATACATAGATTCCAGACAGCAATTTAGCTCTGCGCCGTTTTGGCGTAAACAAATCAGGGCATGTAGCAGCTGTACTGGATGATTGGGGCTCAAATAATCGGTACAGGAGGTAACTTTTTGAACCTGGTTCATAGCTCAGCCAGCAATTTGGCTGCTCGCGTCTTCGTGCAGTAAAAACATCAGGGCATGTACAGCTGTCCTGAAGATTGGGGGCCTCAAGATATAGTACAGGAGGTACTTGAACTTGGATACGATGTGTCCTGATCAGAATTTGGCTGCTCGCCGTCTAGGCAGTAAAAACATAGGCATGTACAGCTGTACTGGATTGATTGGGGCTCAAATATCGGTACTTGGAGGTACTTGAACTTGGATACATATGCTCAGCAGCATTTGGCTGCTCGCGCGTCTTCGCAGTAAAAACATCAGGGCATGTACAGCTGTACCTGGTGATTGCGGGCTCAAATATCGTACAGGAGGTCTTGACTTGGATACACTAAATAAGCTCGCAGCAAGCAATTTGGGGCTCCTCGCCGTCTTCGGCAGTAAACAAATCGGGAATGTAACAGCTGTACTGGATGATTGGGGCCTAAATATCGTTACAGGTAGTTAATTTGAACCTGGAATAATAGCTCCCAGCCAGCTAATTTGGCTGCTCGCTGTCCCTTCAGCAGTAAACAAATCAGGGCATGTACAGCTGTACTGGATGATTGGGGCCTCAAATACGGTACAAGTATTACTTGACTGGTTAGCATAGCTCCAGCCTACAATTTGCTGCTCGCCGTCGTTGGCATGTAAAAGACATCAGGGCTGTCAGCTGTACTGGAAGATTGGGTGCTCATATTCGGTACAGGGTGTACTTGAACTTGGATACATTGCTCTGAGCAATTTGGCTGCTGCCGTCGTTAGCAGTAAACAATCTGGGCATGTACAGCTGTACTGGATGATTGGGCCTCAAATATCGGTACAGGAGGTATTGAACTGGATAACATAGGCTCCAGCCAGCAATTTGGCTGCTCGCGTCTTCGGCAAGTAAAGAATATAGATCGGGATGTACAGCTGGTACTGGATGATTGGGGCCTCAAAATATTCGGTACAAAGGAAGGTTACTTGAACTTGGATACATATGCTCCAGAAGCAATTTTGGCTTTCTCGCGTTTTCGGCAGTAAACAAATCAGGGGAATGTACAGCTGTCCTGGATGATTGGGGCTCAAATATCGGTACAGTAGTTAATTGAACCTGGATACATAGCTCCAGCCAGCAATTTGGCTGCTCGCTGTCTTCAGCAGTAAAAAATCAAGGGGCTGTATCAGCTGTACCTGGATGATTTGGGGCCCAAATACTCGGTTACAGGAGGTATTGAACTGGTTACATAGTCCAGCAGCAATTTGGCTGCTCGGTCTTCGGCCGTAAAAACATCAGGCATGTACAGCTGTACCCTGGATGATTGGGGACTCAAAATATCTGGTACAAACAGAGGTATTGGAACTTGGGGATTACATAGCTCCAGCAGCAATTTGGCTGCTCCCGTCTTCGGCAGTAAAAACATAGGGCATGTACATAAGCTGTACATGGATGATTTGGGGCTCAATATCGGTACAAGGAGGTACTTGACCTGGTTACATAGCTCATCGCAGAATTTGGTCTGCTCGCCGTCTATGGCCAGTAAAAACATCAGGGAATGTCAGCTGTACTGGAATGATTGGGGCCTCAAATATGTACATCGAGGGTACTTGATTGATACATAGCTCCACCAGCAATTTGGCTGCTCGCCGTCTCGGATAATCAAATAGGCATGTACAGCTGTACCTGAATGATTGGGCCTCAAATAATAGGTACATAGTTACTTGAACTGGTTAATAGGCTGCCAGCCAACAATTTGGGTCCTTGCTATTCTTAGGCAGTAAAACAATAAGGGCCTGTACAGCTGTAACCCTAGGATGATTGGGGCTTAAATTTCTATACAGTAGTTAATTGAACTGTTACATAGCCAGCTCAGCAATTTGGCTGCTCGCGTCTCGCAGTAAAAAACATCAGGCAATGTCAGCCTGTACCTGGATTGATTGGGGGCCTCAAAATCGGTACATGGAAGGTACTTGAACTTGTACATAGTCAGCACAGCAATTTGGCTTCTTGCCGTCTCGGCGGTAAAAATCAGGGCATGTACACTGTACCTGGATGATTGGGGCTCAAATATCGGTACGGAGGTACTTGAATTGGGAATACATAGCTCCATCCAGCAATTTGGCTGCTGCGTCTTAGGGCAGTAAACTCAGGGCATGTACAGTGTTACTGGATGATTGGGGCCTCAAATATCGTACAGGAGGTACTTGGAACCTGGTTACATAGCTCAGACAGCAATTTGGTGCTCGCCTTCTTCGGCAGTAAAACATCAGGGCATGTACTAGTGTACCTGGATGATATGGGCCTCAAATATCGTACATCGGAGTATGAACTTGTTACATTAGCCCAGCCAGCATTTGGCGCTCGCTCGTCTTCGTCATAAAAAATCAGGGCATGTACAGCTGTGACTGGACGATTGGGGCTCAATATCGTACATTGGAGGTCTTTGAACTTGGATACATACTCAGCCAGCAATTTGGCTGCTCGGTCTTAGGCAGTAAACAAATCTGGGCATGTACAGCTGTACTGGATGATTTGGAGGCTCAAATATGGTACAGGAGTTACTTTGTAAACCTAGTTACAATAGCTTTAGTACGCAATTGGCTATGGGTCTTCGTGCAGTAAAAACATCAGGCATCGTACATAGCTGTGACCTGGAAGATTTAAAGCCTCAATTCTCGGTACAGTAGTCTACTTGAACCTGGTTAATTAGCTCCAGCCAGCAATTTGGCTGCTGCGCCGTCTCGGCAGTCAAACATCAGGGCAATGTGCAGCTGTACCCTGGAATGATTGGGGCTCAATACTCGGTACAGGAGGTATTGAACCTGGTTACATAGCTCAAGCCAGCATATTTGGCCTTGCTCGCCGTTTCGGTCAGTAAACCAAATCAGGGCAATGTAATGCTGTACTGGAACTGAATGGGGCCTCAAATACGGTACAGTAGTTCTTGAACCTTGGTTTACATAGCTCCAGCATGCATTTTTGGCTGCTCGCGTCTTGCAGTAAAAACATCAGGGATGTACAGGCTGTAACTGGAATGAATTGGGGCTCAAATAATGTACACGGAGGTCATGACTTTGGATACATAGTTCCAGATAAGCAATTTGTGCTCGGCCGAACGTCTTAGGCAGTAAACAAATGGGCATGATACGGCTGTCTGGATGATTGGGGCCTCATATGGTACGGAGTTACTTGAACTGATACATAGCTCCAGCAATAATTGGGCTCTTCGCGTCTTTCGCATGTAAACAAATCAGGCATGTAACAGCTGTAAACCTGATGATTGGGCCTCCAAAAATATGTACCATAGTTACTTGAACCTGGTTACATAGCTCAGCTGCAATGTGGCTGCTCGCCGTCTGTTCGCAGTAAAAACATCAGGGCAATGTACAGCTGTACCTGATGAATTGGGGCCTTCAAATATCGTACAGGAGGTACTTGAACTTGATAATTGCTTCCTGGACAGCAATTTGGCTGCTCCACGTCTTTGAGGCATCAAAACATCAGGGCATGTTGAAGCTGTACGCCTGATGATTGGGGCCGTCGAAATATCGGGTAGGGAGGTACTTGAAGCTTGGATACAATGAAGGCTCACGCAGCATTGGCTTGCTCCCGTCTTGGCAGTAAAAACATCAGGGCATGTTACAGCTGTACCTGATGGATGGGGTCTCAAATATCGGCTACGGAGTATTGAACTGGATACATAGCTCCAGCAAGCCAATCTTGGCTTCTCGCCGTCTTGGCAGTAAACAAATCAGGGAATGTAACAGCTGTCTGATGTTTGGGGCTCAAATATCGGTCAGAGAGGTCTTGAACCGTGGAGTACATAGCTCAGCCAGCATTTGGGCTGCTCGCAGTCTTCGGAATTAACATAATCAGGGATTGTACATGCTGTAGCTGGTGATCGGGGTCAAATATCGTACAGGAGGTCTGAACTTGTTACATACGCTTCCACCAGCAATTTGGCTTGTTCGCGTCTTTCGCAGTAAAAACTCAGGGCATGTACAGCTGTACTGGATGATTGGGGCTCAAATCTCGGTACAGGAGGTACTTTGAACCTGGTTTACATAGCCTCAGCAAGCAATTTTGGCTGGTCTCGCCTTCTTAGGCAGTAAACATCAGGGCATGTACAGCTGGTCCTTGGATGATTGGGGCCTCAAATAATGGTAAGGAGGTTATTGGAAACTTGGTACATAGCTCCAGCCAGCAATTTGGCCTGGCCGCCGTTCGGCAGTAAAAACATCAGGGCATGTACAGCGTGTAAATCTGGATGAATTGGGGCCTCAAAATATCGGTAAGGGGAGGTACTTGAACCTGGTTACATAAGGCTCTCCAGCAATTTGGTCTGCTCGCCGTCTCGTCAGTAAACTCAGGATGTAAGCTTACCTGGATATTGGGGCCTCAAAATATGGTACAGGAGGTACTGAACTTGTTACATAGCTCCAGGCAAGCAATTTGGCTGCTCGCCGTTTAAGGCAGTAACAAATAGGGAATGTACAGATGTACTGGGATGATTGGGGCTCAATATCGGTAAAGGAGTATTGTGGAACCTGGATACATAGCTTCAGCAGCAATTTGGGCTGCTCGCTGTTCAGTTCGGCAGTTAACAAAATCAGGGCATGTAACAGCTGTACCTGGATGATCGGGTAATAGGCCTCAAATATCGGGTATAAACCGGAGGCATGGAGTTACCTTGAACTTGTGTTACATATATATGATATCTCCAGCCAGCAAAATGTTGGCTGTTGGGGCGGGCGTCTTCGGGCAGGAAGTAAAAAACATCAGGGCGGCATGTACAGCTGTACACTGGGGATTGATTGGGGCCAGAGGTCATCCAAATATAGGTACATATTGGAGGTAGCTTGAACCTGGTTACACCCCCCTAGCTCCAGCAAGCAATTTGGCTTGCTCGCCCTTCTAGGCAGTAAAAACAATCAGGGCAATGTACAGCTGTAGCCTGGGATGATTGGGGCCTCAAATATCGGTACAGTAGTTACTTGAACCTGGATACATAGCTGCCAGCCAGCATTTGGCTGCTCGCTGTCTTCGGCAGTAAACAAATCAGGGCATGTACAGACTGTACCTGGATGATTGGGGCCTCAAATATCGGTACATGGGAGGTACTTGAAAACTTGGTTACATAGCTCCAAGCGCAGCAATTTGGCTGCTCGGGCCGTCTTCGTCAGTAAAAACATCAGGGCATGTACAGCTGTACCCTGGATTGATTGGGGCCTCAAATATCGGTACAGGAAGGTACATGGCCGAACTTGGTTAAAATAGCTCCAGCAGCCTCATGCAATTTGGCTGCTCGCCGGCGTCTTCGCGCCTAGTAACAAATCAGGGCATGTACATGGGGCTGTACCTGGATGATTGGGAGCTCAAAATATCGGTACAGGAGGTACTTGAACCTGGTTACACAACGTAGCTCCAGCAAGCAATTTGGCTGCTCGCCTTCTTCAGGCAGTAAAAACATCAGGGCATGTACAGCTTGTACCCTGGATGATTGGGGCCTCAAAATATCGGTACAGGGTACTTGATGAACTTGGATACATAGGCTCCAGACAGCAATTTGGCTGCTCGCCTGTCTTAGGCAGTAAAAAACATCAGGGCATGTACAGCTGTCCTGGATGATTGGGGCTCAAATATCGGTACAGGGAGGTACCTGTGAAAGCCTGGTTACATAGCTCCAGCAAGCAATTTGGCTGCTCGCTGTCTTTGGCAGTAAATAAACATCAGGGCATGTACAGCTGTACCTGATGAAAATTGGGGGCCTCAAATATCGGTACAGGAGGTACTTGAACTTGGATACATAGCTCCAGCCAGCAATTTGGCTTCTCGCCGTCTTCGGCAGTAAACAAATCAGGGCATGTACAGCTGTACCTGGATGATTGGGGCCTCAAATATCGGTACAGTAGTTACTTGAACCTGGTTACATAGCTCCAGCCAGCAATTTGGCTGCTTGCCTTCTTAGGCAGTAAACAAATAAGGGCATGTACAGCTGTACCTGGATGATTGGGGCCTCAAATTTCTGTACAGTAGTTACTTGAACCTGGTTACATAGCTCCAGCCAGCAATTTGGCTGCTCGCCGTATTCGGCAGTAAAAACATCAGGGCATGTACAGCTGTACCTGGATGATTGGGGCCTCGAATATCGGTACAGTAGTTACTTGAACCTGGTTACATAGCTCCAGCCAGCAATTTGGCTGCTCGCCGTCTTCGGCAGTAAAAACATCAGTGGCATGTTACAGCTGTACCGTGGATGATTGGGGCCTCAAATATCGGTACAGGAGGTACTTGAACTTGGTTACATAGCTCAGCCAGCAATTATGGCTTCTCGCCGTCTTCGGCGTAAACAAATCAGGGGCATGTACAGCTGTACCTGGATGATTGGGGCCTCAAAATATCGGTACAGGAGGTACTTGAACTGATACATAGCTCAGCCAGCAATTTGGCTGCTCGCCGTTCTAGGCAGTAAAAACATCAGGGCATGTACAGCTGTACCTGGATGATTGGGGCCTCAAATATCGGTACAGGAGGTACTTGAACCTGGTTACATAGCTCCAGACAGCAATTTTGGCTGCGCTCGCCTCCGTCTTAGGCAGTAAAAACATCAAGGCATGTACAGCTGTACCTGGATGATTGGGGCCTCAAATATCGGTACAGGAGGTACTTGAACTTGGTTACATAGCTCCAGCCAGCAATTTGGCTGCTCGCCGGCTTCGGCAGTAAACAAATCAGGGAATGTACAGCTGTACCTGGATGATTGGGGCCTCAAATTTCGGTACAGTAGTTACTTGAACCTGGATACATAGCTCCAGCCAGCAATTTGGCTGCTCGCTGTCTTCGGCAGTAAACAAATCAGGGCATGTACAGCTGTACCTGGATGATTGGGGCCTCAAATATCGGTACAGGAGGTACTTGAACCTTGGTTACATAGCTCAGCCAGCAATTTGGCTGCTCGCCGTCTTCGCAGTAAAAACATCACCCCCCCCACCCCCCCCCCCCCTCCCCCCCCCCCCCCCCCCCCCCCCCCCCTGGGCATGTACAGCTGTACCTGGATGATTGGGGCCTCAAATATCGGTACAGGAGGTACTTGAACTTGGATACATAGCTCCAGACAGCAATTTGGCTGCTCGCCGTCTTAGGCAGTAAAAACATCAGGGCATGTACAGCTGTACCTGGATGATTGGGGCCTCAAATATCGGTACAGGAGGTACTTGAACCTGGTTACATAGCTCCAGCAAGCAATTTGGCTGCTCGCCTTCTTAGGCAGTAAAAACATCAGGGCATGTACAGCTGTACCTGGATGATTGGGGCCTCAAATATCGGTACAGGAGGTACTTGAACTTGGATACATAGCTCCAGCCAGCAATTTGGCTGCTCGCCGTCTTCGGCAGTAAAAACATCAGGGCATGTACAGCTGTACCTGGATGATTGGGGCCTCAAATATCGGTACAGGAGGTACTTGAACCTGGTTACATAGCTCCATCCAGCAATTTGGCTGCTCGCCGTCTTTGGCAGTAAAAACATCAGGGCATGTACAGCTGTACCTGGATGATTGGGGCCTCAAATATCGGTACAGGAGGTACTTGAACTTGGATACATTGCTCCTGACAGCAATTTGGCTGCTCGCCGTCTTCGGCAGTAAACAAATCAGGGCATGTACAGCTGTACCTGGATGATTGGGGCCTCAAATATAGGTACAGTAGTTACTTGAACCTGGTTACATAGCTCCAGCCAGCAATTTGGCTCCTTGCCTTCTTAGGCAGTAAACAAATAAGGGCATGTACAGCTGTACATGGATGATTGGGGCCTAAAAATTTCTGTACAGGAGGTACTTGAACCTGGTTACATAGCTCCAGCCAGCAATTTGGCTGCTCGCCGTCTTCGGCAGTAAAAACATCAGGGCATGTACAGCTGTACCTGGATGATTGGGGCCTCGAATATCGGTACAGTAGTTACTTGACCTTGGATACATAGCTCCAGCCAGCAATTTGGCTGCTCGCCGTCTTCGGCAGTAAACAAATCAGGGCATGTACAGCTGTACCTGGATGATTTTGGGGCTCAAATAACTACAGTAGTTACTTGAACTGGTTACATAGCTCCAGCCAGCAATTGGGGCTTCTCGCCGTCTTCGGCAAAGTAAAACACATCAGGGCATGTACAGCTGTACCTGGAAGATTGGGGGGTGGAGGGGGCCTCAAATATCGGTATAGGAGGTACATGAACTTGGATACATAGCTCCAGACAGCAATTTGGCTGCTCGCCGTCTTAGGCAGTAAACAAATCAGGGCATGTACAGCTGTACCTGGATGATTGGGCCTCAATATCGGTACAGGGGTACTTGAACTTGGATACATAGCTCCAGCAAGCAATTTGCTTCTCGCGTCTTCGGTCAGTAAAAAACATCAGGGCATGTACAGCTGTACCTGGATGATTGGGGACTCAAATATCGGTACAGGAAGGTACTTGAACCTGGCGTTTTTTTTTTTTTTGGGGGGTTTTTTTTTTACGGGGGGGGGTTTAATAGCTCCAGCAGCAATTTGCTGCTCGCCGTCTTCGGCAGTAAAAACATCAGGGCATGTACAGCTGTACCTGGACGATTGGGGCCTCAAATATCGGTACAGGAGGTACTTGAACTTGGATACATAGCTCCAGCCAGCAATTTGGCTGCTCGACGTCTTTAGGCAGTAAACAAATTGGGCATGTTACAGCTGTACCTGGATGATTGGGGCCTCAAATATCGGTACAGAGTACTTGAACTTGGATACATAGCTCAGCCAGCAATTTGGCTGCTCGCCGCTTCGGGCAGTAAAAGCACCAGGGCATGTACAGCTGTACCTAGATGATTGGGGCCTCAAATATCGGTACAGGAGGTACTTGAACTTGGATACATAGCTCCAGCCAGCAATTTGGCTGCTCGCCGTCTTTGCAGTTAAAAAACATCAGGCATGTACAGCTTGTGTACTGGATGATTGGGGCCTCAATATCGTAACAGGAAGGTACTTGAACCTGGTACATAGCTCCATCCAGCAATTTGGCCTGCTCGACGTCTTCGCAGTAAAAACATCAGGGCATGTACAGCTGTACCTGGATATTGGGGCCTCAAATATCGGTACAGGAGGCCGTACTTGACCTTGGATACATAGGCTCCAGCAAGCAATTTGGCTTCTCGCCGTCTTCGGCGTAAACAAATCAGGGCATGTAACAGCTGTACCGATGATTGGGGCCTCAAATATCGGTACAGTAGTTACTTGAATCCTGAACATAAGCTCCAGCCAGCAAATTTGGCTGCTCGCCGCTCTTCGGACAGTAAAAACATCAGGCATGTACAGCTGTACCTGAAGATTGGGGCCTCAATTATCGGTACAGGAGGTACTTGTGAAACTTGGATACATAGCTTCAGACAGCAATTTGGCTTGCTCCGCGCGTCTTAGGCAGTAAAAACATCAGGCATGTACAGCTCGTACCTGATGATTGGGGCCTCAAATATCGGTACAGGAGGTACTGAACTGGATACATAGCTCCAGCCAGCAATTTGGTGTCGCCGTCTCGGCAGTAAAAACCCGAGGGCATGTACAGCTGTACCTGGATGATTGGGGCCTCAAATATCAGTACAGGAGGTACTTGAACTTGGATACATAGCATCCAGCCAGCAATTTGGCTGCTCGCCGTCTTCGCAGTAAAAACATCAGGGCATGTACAGCTGTACCTGGATTGATTGGGGCCGTCAAAATATCGGTACAGGAGGTACTTGAACTTTTACATAGCTCCATCCAGCATTTGGCTGCTTGCCGCTTCGGCAGTAAAAACATTAGGGCATTGTACATGCTGTTACCTGGATGATTGGGGCCTCAAATATCGGTACAGGAGGTCTTGACCTTGGATACATAGCTCCAGCCAGCAATTTGCTGCTCGCCGTCTTCGGCAGTAAAAACATCAGGGCATGTACAGCTGTACCTGGATGATTGGGGCCTCAAATATCGGTACAGGAGGTACTTGAACCTGGTTACATAGCTCCAGACAGCAATTTGGCTGCTCGCCGTCTTCGGCAGTAAAAACATCAGGGCATGTACAGCTGTACCTGGATGATTGGGGCCTCAAATATCGGTACAGGAGGAACTTGAACTTGGATACATAGCTCCAGCCAGCAATTTGGCTGCTCGCCGTCTTCGGCAGTAAAAAACATCAGGGCATGTACAGCTGTACCTGGATGATTGGGGCCTCAAATATCGGTACAGTAGTTACTTGAACCTGGTTACATAGCTCCAGCCAGCAATTTGGCTGCTCGCCGTCTTTGGCAGTAAAGGCATTATGGCATGTACAGCTGTACCTGGATGATTTGGGCCTCAAATATCGGTACAGTAGTTACTTGAACCTGGTTACATAGCTTCAGCCAGATATTGGGCTGCTCGCCGTCTTCGGCAGTACATTTTTGTTTTACGTGACGTACCGGTATTAGCATGTACAGGAGTTACAGTGAGAAACGGGAGCTAATATCATCTTTTAATACCTACGCCACCAAAACGGTGGTAATTTAATACCTGCGCCACCAAAACGGTGGTTGGGAGTTTGGTTTGTTTGTCCTCGACACACCCCTGATGTAATTTTTTTTTCTTTGTGGGGGCTTTTTCTTTTTGTTTAAAGCACAGAGTCTCATACACCCCCGCGGTGTCAAGTAGACTTTAACATGATATGTAATGTAATCTGTTCATATGGCTGCAAGTTCTGCGGCTGATACCAGGGTACGACATTTTGTCAAATTGGTCAGCGCTTGAAGCGCACAAACGTCAAATTGGCCAGCGCTTTTTAGTGCAAAAAGCGCAAAAATTGCGAGCTGCGCCCAGAGGGGGTTGAGAAAACTGCGCGAAATGCGCAGTGGGGCTCAAAAAGGCAGCGCGGCACCGCTCTACCGCGCGCACTTAGTAGTACCCTGCTGCAAGTTCTGGGCTGGGCTGGGCTGGGCTGGGCTGGACTGAGCTGGAGGTTAGTGTGTGTGTGCGTGTGTGTGTGTGTGTGTGGGGGGGGGGGGCTAGGTTCTTACTGCATGAGGTCAAAGTGGTGTTAATAGACTGCCCTAGACCTGCCCTATCAAGGCCTACTCATGGCTGGTCTCAGTATTTCATTTGGAGACCTGAGTAAAAAGTTAGCAAACAAAAAAAAATGAGGGCTGACCCCCCCCCCCCCCCCCCCCCCCCCCCCCCCCCCCCCCCCCCCCCCCCCCCCCCCCTCTAAATGAGGTGCTCAGAAAATATAAAAAAAGCGAAATAAATCTCAAATATTCATATCAAATACTTTCTGTACTCGGAAAAAGTCGATCGGCTTTTTTCAAATTTTGGCAAAGGATGCCTCCTAAGCGGGCAGTTGATATAACATGACATTAAAATTCTCTTAGGCAGGCTAGGGTTGAGCCGAGTCAAGCATTCATTGGTGTACCGTACAACATCGAGGCAAGCCGGGGAGGGCTGGGAGCCTGGGCCAACTCCCATTGCATTTTATCGCCAAAAAACCCTCGACCCCGCCGGATGCCGGGTCGAAGTCGGAAGAGTCATATTCACCCATTGCACTCGCCAACATACTTGCTCGCTGCGCCTCCTGTCCCTGCTTCTGTTGCTCATCCTGCGCCCAGGCTGCGCTACTTTTCGTTATCCCGGCAAAAAACCTACTTGCCACGTCGTTGTTCGAAGCACATGACTCGGTTGCTCCTTGCGAGTAATAATTGCCTATATACCTAACGCCTACGTACATGCCTTCGGAAGCTGGCCAGCACGCAACTCTTCTGAACAACAGCGCCTCGGACGAAATGCAGCAGAGCGAACATGAATCTTGCTGCATCTTCTCTCCCTGCTTCTCCTGGATTTTCGGAAGCACATACGGCGAAGTGACTCCTCCAACAAGCTCAGAAGCAAGGTGAGCTGCTCTCCACGTTTCGGTTGACAAAGCACTCTGGAAATTCCATTACCCTAGGTTCGGTTCGGTTTGATTCCGTGGTCTATCAGCCTTCAGGTCCCAAACTGTCTGCGGGTAGAATTAACATGGAAAGCATAAACGCTCTCTTGAGTACAGAGTGCTATCACAAAGCATGCACACGGAAATTGCCGGATGGACCTAGAAATGACCACACCCAGATTGGAATGTTTTATTACATGGTTCTTCAGACAACTCTGGGCTGCTCACCCTTTTCCAATTCCAAGTTCCCCCGTGCGATACCAGAGAGCACACCAAGCGGATTAGAAAGTTCAATGAATTGTCCAGGTGCCCACATAGCAACACCCCAACTGCCAAAGTTGCCCCTCGCACGTAACCCTGCCTCGTTTTTGTAACTCAGCAAGCCAGAAATGCTGTTGCGGTATGCGAACTGCTCGCGGACTCCAACGCAGTCCTACCAGCTTCTCACCATCTTCTCGACGAGAGCCATCTTCAACTTGGGGAGTGTGGTTTCGTGATCCTAGTGCCCTGCTGGACTCAAAATACGCCCTCAGCTTTCCGGGGTTAAGGGAGACTTGTGAGCATCACAGATTAAAAAACCGTTAATATTGATCTAGGGTAACAGTCTGACTGGGCCTAATCACAGAGGGATAGATGCCCCCCACCCCACCCCACCCTACCCCACCCAACTCTCCACCTCCCCCCGCAATGAATACTAAACTTTAGGACCCGTGCATAGACTGCAATTGACCACTTGTACTTCACTTTGTGGACTACTACCACTGTACTGCATTTCAATGTTGTTGGTGTGTGCCAGGACTGGCAGCACAAAAGTTACTCACTATACAAAAACCTGTGGTCTGTACACGGGACGTGAGGTCTAGTATTCATTCCCTTCAACTCTGTTTTGTAGGAGTCCTGGGCATGTGGAGGCAAACAGCTATCTGTACCAAGCGCCAGCTGTGTCCCCCTTTGTGGGTGTAGTGCCGCGGTACGAGGAGGAGAGGGCCTTGATACCCAAGGTATGTCACGCATGTAGAGAGTGATCAGATGTGTATGGTGCCGTGTAGTGCCGCAGTACAAGGAGGACAGGGGTGCACTGATACCCAAGGTGTGCCACGATTTTGGTACATCATGAGTTGGGTCGGTTGCGGTGTTTGTTTGTAGTTGTGTTCGTGTTTGTATCTGTGTTTGTATTTGTCTGTTGTGTTAGCGTTAGCGTTCGTATGTGTGTCTGTTTTTTGCCTGTGATTGCCTGAATCTGTGTTTGTGTCTGTCTGTATCTGTATCTGTGTTTTGTGCGTCTGTATGTGTTTGATTTTGTTAAGTCTGTCTGTCTGTCTGAGTCTGTCAGTCTGTCTGTCTGTAATTGTGTTTGAATGTGTGTTTGGATTTGTGGTATGTGTGTATGTGTAAGTGAATTTGTGTGCGTATGTGACTTTGTGTATATGTGTGTGTGTGCGTTGCGCTTGGCTGTATGTTTGTTGTTGTTTTTGTATTCTTGCTATTGTATTGTGTTAGTGTCTGTGTCTATGTGTGTCTGTATCTGTGTTTGTTGCTCTTGACTGCATGTTTGTAGTCGCTTTTGTATTTGTGTCATTGTATTGTGTCAGTGTTGGTGTCTATATGTGTGTGTTTGTATTTGTTGCGCTTGGCTGTATGTTTGTAGTTGTTTTTGTATTTGCGTTATTGTGTTTGTGCCTGTTTGTGTGTGTGTTTGTGTTTGTTGCGCTAGTCTGTATGTTTGTAGTTGTTTTTGTATTTGTGTTATTGAATTCTGTTAGTGTCTGTCTATATGTGTGTGTTTGTATTTGTTGCACTATTCTGTATGTTTGTAGTTGTTTTTGTATTTGCGTGATTGTGTTTGTGCCTGTGTTTGTATTTGTGTAAGCGATTGTTGCGCTTATCTGTATGTCTATAATCTTTTTTTGTATTTATGTCATTGTGTTGTGTGTGTTTCAGTGTTTGTGTGTGTTTGTGTTTGTTGTGCTTGGCTGTATGTGTTGTAGTTGTTTTTGTATATTGTGTTTTCGTATTCTGTTAGTTTCCATCTCAGTATTTGTTTGTGTTTGTTGCGCTAGTCTGTATGTTTGTAGTTGTTTTTGTATATTGTGTTTTCGTATTCTGTCAGTTTCCATCTCAGTATTTGTTTGTGTTTGTGGCGCTAGTCTGTATGTTTGTAGTCGTTTTTGTATATTGTGTTTTCGTATTCTGTTAGTTTCTATCTCAGTATTTGTTTGTGTTTGTTGCGCTAGTCTGTATGTTTGTAGTTGTTTTTGTATATTGTGTTTTCGTATTCTGTCAGTTTCCATCTCAGTATTTGTTTGTGTTTGTGGCGCTAGTCTGTATGTTTGTAGTTGTTTTTGTATATTGTGTTTCCTTATTCTGTTAGTTTCTATCTCAGTATTTGTTTGTGTTTGTTGCGCTAGTCTGTATGTTTGTAGTTGTTTTTGTTTATTGTGTTTTCGTATTCTGTTAATTTTTATCTCTGTATTTGTTTGTGTTTGTTGCGCTAGTCTGTATGTTTGTAGTTGTTTTTGTTTATTGTGTTTTCGTATTCTGTCAGTTTCCATCTAAGTATTTGTTTGTGTTTGTGGCGCTAGTCTGTATGTTTGTAGTTGTTTTTGTTTATTGTGTTTTCGTATTCTGTCAGTTTCCATCTCAGTATTTGTTTGTGTTTGTGGCGCTAGTCTGTATGTTTGTAGTCGTTTTTGTATATTGTGTTTTCGTATTCTGTTAGTTTCTATCTCAGTATTTGTTTGTGTTTGTTGCGCTAGTCTGTATGTTTGTAGTTGTTTTTGTATATTGTGTTTTCGTATTCTGTCAGTTTCCATCTCAGTATTTGTTTGTGTTTGTGGCGCTAGTCTGTATGTTTGTAGTTGTTTTTGTATATTGTCTTTCCTTATTCTGTTAGTTTCTATCTCAGTATTTGTTTGTGTTTGTTGCGCTAGTCTGTATGTTTGTAGTTGTTTTTGTATATTGTGTTTTCGTATTCTGTCAGTTTCCATCTAAGTATTTGTTTGTGTTTGTGGCGCTAGTCTGTATGTTTGTAGTTGTTTTTGTATATTGTCTTTCCTTATTCTGTTAGTTTCTATCTCAGTATTTGTTTGTGTTTGTTGCGCTAGTCTGTATGTTTGTAGTTGTTTTTGTATATTGTGTTTTCGTATTCTGTCAGTTTCCATCTCAGTATTTGTTTGTGTTTGTTGCGCTAGTCTGTATGTTTGTAGTTGTTTTTGTATATTGTGTTTTCGTATTCTGTCAGTTTCCATCTAAGTATTTGTTTGTGTTTGTGGCGCTAGTCTGTATGTTTGTAGTTGTTTTTGTTTATTGTGTTTTCGTATTCTGTTAATTTTTATCTCTGTATTTGTTTGTGTTTGTTGCGCTAGTCTGTATGTTCCTAATTGTATTTGTGTTGTTGTATAATGTTTGTTTCAGTATTTATATTTGGTGTGTGTTTGTGTTTGTTGCGCTTGTCTGTACGTTTATAGTTGTTTTTGTATTTGTGCACTTGTATTCTGTTAGTGTATATATTTGTGTGTGTGTGTGTGTTTGTTGCGCTTGTCTGAATGTTTATAATTGTTTTTGTATTTGTGTTATTTTTGTGTGTTTGTGTCTGTTTTGTTAATGTGTGTGTTAGTATTTGTTGCGCTTGTCTGTACGTTTGTAGTTGTTTTTGTGCTATTGTTTTGTGTAAGTGTCTGTGTCTATATGTGCAGGGGTCGGCTATGTTATATAATATTAGTGAATGCATAATATTATGTAATATTATATAATATTAGTCGGACGAGCCGTCTCACCAGAATTTTGAATTTATTTGAAAAACTAATATTATTGTGACACTGGAATAATATTAGTTTTTCAATCACTAATATTAGTTGCCGTTCCCTATATATGTGTTTATGTGTGCGATGCGCTTGGCTGTATGTTGTGGTTGTTTTTGTATTTGTATGTGTGTTATTGTATTGTGGTAGGGTCTGTGTCTATATGTGTTTGTTTGTATTTGTTGCGCTTGGCTGTATGTTTGTAGTTGCTTTTGTATTTGTGTTATTGTGTTTCTGCCTGTGTTTGTATTTGAGTATGTGTGTTTGTATTTGTTGCGCTTGTCTGTATGTTTGTAGTTGTTTTTGTGTTATTGTATTGTGTTAGTGTCTGTGTCTCTATGTGTGTATGTGTGCGTTGCGCTTGGCTGTATGCCTGTTTTTGTATTTGTGTTATTGTATTGTGTTGTAGTGTATGTGTCTATATGACTATGTGTGTATGTGTGGGATGCGCTTGTCTGTATGTTTGTAGTTGTTTTTGTATTTGTGTTATTGTATTGTGTTAGTGTCTGTGTCTATATGACTATGTGTGTATGTGTGCGATGCGCTTGGCTGTATGTTTGTAGTTGTTTTTGTATTTGTGTTATTGTTATCTGTTAGTGTCTATCTCTGTATTTGTATTTGTGTGTGTGTGTGTGCTTGTGCGTGTTTGTTGAGCTTGTCTGTATGTTTGTGATTGTTCTTGTGTTATTGTATTGTGTTAGTGCCTGTGTCTGTATTTGGGTATGTGTGTTTGTGCTTGGCTGTATGTTTGTTGTTGTTTTTGTATTTGCGTTGTTGTCTTGTGTTTCTGTCTGTCTATATTTGTGTGTGTTTGTATTTGTTGCGCCGAGCTGTTTGTTTGTAGTTGTTTTTGTATTTGCGTTATTATGTATGTGCCTGTATGTATGAGAATTTGGTATTGCATGGGCGGAAGCTCGTACTGAAGTTCCCGCTATTTGTCATGACCATGTATTGCGTTGTGCTGCTGCTGCAGGCATCTCCGTCCTCTGCTTTTGTTGTTGGTGGCAGTGGCCGTGGCAGCAATGGTGAGTGTGGTGTGTATGGGGTTTGTGGGTTGGGGTCTGAGGGTCTGTGGGTTGTTTGTTTGATGTGTGAGGGTGTAGGGTTTGCAGGTTTGGGGTCTGAGTGTCTGTGGGTTGTTTGTTTGATGTGTGTGTATGAGTGTTGGGGTGGGTGGGTGGTGTGGTGGTGGGGGGGGGTATATAGGTTGTGTGTGGGGGGTGTGGGGGAGTGGGAGAGAGTGGGTGGGAGTGGGGGTTGGGGTGGGTGGGAGTGGATTGGGTGAGAGTGTGGAGGTGGATATGTCAGTGGCAGCGCTGTGAGTGCCGCGTGTTGGGTCTGTGTATGGATGGATGTGTGTGTGTGTGTGTGTGTGTGTGTGTGGAGGGGTGGAAGGTGTGGGATTGGGGTGGGTGGGAGTGGGTTGGGTGAGAGTGTGGAGGAGTATTATGTCAGTGGCAGCGCTGGTGAGTGACACGTTTGTGTGTGTGTGTGTGGATGGATGTGTGGGTAGGTGGGGTGTGGAGGGTGTGGGATTAGGGGTGGGGTTGGAAGGGAGTGGGTTGGGTGAGAGTGTCGAGGTGTATAATGTTAGTGGCAGCGCTGGTGAGTGCCGCGTGTGTGGGGGGGGTGGGGGATGTGTGGGTGGGATGAGGGGTGGAGGGTGTGGGATTGGGGGTGGGGGTGTGTGTGGGGGGGGGGAGTGGGTTGGGTGAGAGTGTGGAGGTGAATATGTCAGTGGCAGCGCTGGTGAGTGTGTGTGTGTGTGTGTGGATGGATGTGTGGGTGGAGGGGTGGAGAGTGTGGGATTGGGGTGGGGGTGGGTGAGAGTGGGGGAGGTTTATATATCAGTAGCAGCGCTAGTGAGTGCGGGGTGTTTGGGTATGTGGTGTGTGTGTGTGGATGAATGTGTGGGTGGGGGTGTGGAGAGTGTGGGATTGGGGGTGGGGGTGGGTTGGGTGAGATTGTGGAGGTGTATGTGTCTGTAGCAGATAGTTAATGCCGCGTGTTGGGCCTGTGTGTGTGTGTAGATGGATGGTGGGTGGGGGGGATCGAGGGTGGGGGTGGGGGTGTTGGTGAGAGTGTGGAGGTGGAGGTGGATAAGTTAGTGGCAGCGCTAGTGAGTGCCGCGTGTTGGGGTATGTGAGTGGATGAATGTGTGGGTGGAGAGTGTGGGCTTGGGGGTGGGAGTGGGTTGGGTGAGAGTGTGGAGATGTATATGTCAGTAGCAGCGCTAGGGAGTGTGGGGTGTTTGGGTATGTGGATGTGTGTGTGTGTGTGTGTGTGTGTGGATGAATGTTTTTGTGGAGAGGTGAAGGGTGTGGGACTGGGATTGGGGGTGGGTGGGAGTGGTTTGGGTGAGAGTGTGGAGGTGGATAAGTTAGTGCAGCGCTAGTGAGTGCCGCGTGTTGGGGTCCGTCAGTGGATGTGTGTGGGTGGGTGTGGGTGAGTGGATGTGTGTGTGGGGGGGGATTGGGGTGGGGATTGGGTGTGGGTGGGAGTGTGTTAGGTGAGAGTGTGGAGGTGGACATATCAGCAGCAGCGCTGGTGAGTACCGCGTGTTGGGGTCCGTGAATGGATGTGTGGGTGGAGGGTGTGGGAGTGGGGTTGGGTGTGTGTTGTTGGTGGTGAAAGAGGGTTTGGGTGGGTGAAAGTGGGAGTGGTAGTGGCACCGGGAGTGAGTAGGGATAGTCAGGTTGCGTGAAACCCTAGACCCTAAACCCTAACAGCATGTTGCATGAAACCCTAACCCTATACCCTCACAGCATGAAAACAATAAACACTTTTAAATATCCCTGTGCCCTGAAACCCTGCAGCCGCCAAGCTTGAGGCAGTACAACGTACTGCCGGCCCTGCCCTTGGAGTGAGCCAGGGCACTAGTGATAGCACCGCACCACAGCTAGCACCGCAAGCGCTGCGACGAGCTGGCAGTAACATGAGTCTAGGAGTTGGTGCTGATTCTCCGAAAAACATGAAGAGGAGCAAGTCTCAGGTTGGTTGGTTAGTTGGTTGGCTGTTTAGCTGGTTGGTTGGTTGGCTGGTTTAGCTTGTTGGTTTTTTTGTTGGCTGGTTAGTTGGTTGGTTAGCTGGTTGGTTGGATACTAGCACCGCAAGCGCAGAAACAGGCTGGCAGTGTCATAAGAAGAGGGGTTGGTGGTGATTCTCTGGAAAGCCAGGAAGCGGAGTCTCAGGTTGGTTGGTTGGTTGGTTGGTTATCCGGTTGGTTGGGTACTAGCACCGCAAGCACAGCAACAGACTGGCAGTAACATGAGTCTAGGGGTTGGCGGTGATTCTCGGAAGGCCATGAAGCGGAGCAAGTCTCAGGTTGGTTGGTTGGCTGGTTAGCTGCTCGTTTAGTTGGTTAGCTGGTTGGTTGGTTCGTTGGCTGGTTAGCTGCTCGTTTAGTTGGTTAGCTGGTTGGTTGGTTGGTTGGCTGGTTAGCTGCTCGTTTAGTTGGTTAGCTGGTTGGTTGGTTGGTTGGCTGGTTAGCTGCTCGTTTAGTTGGTTAGCTGGTTGGTTGGTTGGTTGGCTGGGTAGCTGCTCGTTTAGTTGGTTAGCTGGTTGGTTGGTTGGCTGGTTAGCTGCTCGTTTAGTTGGTTAGCTGGTTGGTTGGTTGGTAAGTTGTTTGGTTTGTTTGCTGGCTGGTTGGATGGATACTAGCACCGCAAGCGCTGCGACGGGCTGGCAGTAACATGATAAAAGGGGTTGGTGGTGATTCTCCAAAAGGCAGGAAGCGAAACAAGCCTCAGGTTATTTGGTTGGCTGGTTAGCCATTTGGTTAGTTGGTTAGCTGGTCGTTTATTTGGTTAGCCTGCTGGTTGGCTGGTTAGCCATTTGGTTGGTTGGTTAGCTGGTCGTTTATTTGGTTAGCCTGCTGGTTGGCTGGTTAGCCATTTGGTTGGTTGGTTAGCTGGTCGTTTATTTGGTTAGCCTGCTGGTTGGCTGGTTAGCTATTTGGTTAGTTGGTTAGCTGGTCGTTTATTTGGTTAGCCTGCTGGTTGGTCGTTTATTTGGTTAGCCTGCTGGTTGGCTGGTTAGCCATTTGGTTAGTTGGTTAGCTGGTCGTTTATTTGGTTAGCCTGCTGGTTGGCTGGTTAGCCATTTGGTTGGTTGGTTAGCTGGTCGTTTATTTGGTTAGCCTGCTGGTTGGCTGGTTAGCCATTTAGTTGGTTGGTTAGCTGGTCGTTTATTTGGTTAGCCTGCTGGTTGGCTGGTTAGCCATTTGGTTAGTTGGTTAGCTGGTCGTTTATTTGGTTAGCCTGCTGGTTGGCTGGTTAGCCATTTGTTTGGTTGGTTAGCTGGTCGTTTATTTGGTTAGCCTGCTGGTTGGCTGGTTAGCCATTCGGTTAGTTGGTTAGCTGGTCGTTTATTTGGTTAGCCTGCTGGTTGGCTGGTTAGCCATTTGGTTAGTTGGTTAGCTGGTCGTTTATTTGGTTAGCCTGCTGGTTGGCTGGTTAGCCATTTGTTTGGTTGGTTAGCTGGTCGTTTATTTGGTTAGCCTGCTGGTTGGCTGGTTAGCCATTTGGTTAGTTGGTTAGCTGGTTGGAGCCATTTGGTTAGTTGGTTAGCTGGTCGTTTATTTGGTTAGCCTGCTGGTTGGCTGGTTAGCCATTTGGTTAGTTGGTTAGCTGGTCGTTTATTTGGTTAGCCTGCTGGTTGGCTGGTTAGCCATTTGGTTAGTTGGTTAGCTGGTTGGTTGGATACTACCACCGCCAGCGCTGCGACGGTCTGGCCGTAGGGAGAAGCAGGGGATTATGTGTGTGCTGGTTGGTGCGTGTAGGAGGGAGGGGATGGATGGGAGTGGGGAGAGTGAGGGAGGCTGGTGGGATGGCTGGGGTGGGGGAAGTGGTGGGGCAGGAAATATGTCAGGAAGAGTAAGGGAGTATGTTTGTGGGTGGGGTACATGTTTAGGTGGGGTGGGGGTTGAGATAACTGGGGGGAGGGGGGGGGGGGGGGGGGGATAGTACGGTAGTATGTGGGTGTTTGTGGGTGCACAAGGGATATGCGTCCGTCAGTGTTTTCAGTGGCATGCACTGCAGAGAAAACCGGTGTAAACCGTTATGTAACCGAGCCCAAAACAGTTGTTGCCAACGGGAGGGAAGGGAGGGGGGGGGGGGGGGGGGGGGGGGTCAGTGTTTTGTGGGTGAAACATTTTGTGGGTGAAACATCATGGCTGTGTGTTGATGTGAGGGGTAGGGGGGGAGTACAAGTGTAAATCATTCTGTAACCCAGCCCCAAATAGGTGTGGCCAAAGGCCAAAGGGGCACCGTACTATGATTGGGGAGGTGGTTTGTCTACGTGTGTGTAGGTTTGGCCACCGGCCACACGGGCTACCGTACTAGTACACACATACATACATACATACATACGTACATACATACATACATACGTACGTACGTACGTACGTACGTACATACATACATACATACATACACACACACACATGCATACACACACACATGCATGCATGCAGACATACACACACACATGCATGCATACATACACATACACACACACATGCATGCATACACACACACACACACACGCCTGCATGCATACACAGAGACATGTGTGCATGCATACATACCTATACTTACCCTGTTCCCCTGTCTTCTTCCCCCAAAACAGCAGAAGGGGGTTGACAGGCCAGTAACATTCGCTGACATAGTTGCACAGCCTGGCACAACATCCAAGGGGGAGCTAGCACCACCAGTTGCACTGGTTCCTCAAGACGAGGACGATGACTTCTGTGAGTATTTTATGCAGTACAATGTAGTTCAATGCAGTACAGCACTGTACAAGGAAGTACAATTCAGTATATACAGATAGTTCCTCAAAACGAGGACGATGACTTCTGTGAGTATTTTATGCAGTACAATGTAGGACAATGCAGTACAACACTGTACAAGGAAGTACAATTCAGTACATACAGATAGTTCCTCAAGACAAAGACGATGACTTCTGTGAGTATTTATGCAGTACAATGTAGTACAACACTGTACAAGGAAGTACAATTCAGTGTATACAGATAGTTCCTCAAGACGAAGACGATTTCTTCTGTGAGTATTTTATGCAGTACAATGTAGTTCAATGCAGTACAACACTGTACAAGGAAGTACAATTCAGTATATACAGATAATTCCTCAAGACGAAGACAATGACTTCAGTGAGTATTTTATGCAGTACAATGTAGTACAATGCAGTACAGTTCAGTATAAACAGATCGTTTCTCAAGACGAAGACGATGACTTATGTAAGTATTTTATGCAATACATGTAGTACAATGCAGTACAACACTGTACAAGGAAGAACAATTCAGTATATACAGATAGTTCTCCAGATGAGGACGATGATTTCCTTAAGTGTTTTGGGGCATTTACATTACAGTTACACCACCAGTTGCACTTGTTCCAGTCATTTCCATTTCAGTTACGCTACTAGGTGCACTGGTTCCAGTCAATTCCATTTCAGTACTGGAGAACCACCACTGCGCCCATCCAAGAGGCAGCTAGCACCACCCGTTGCACTGGTTATAGTCAAATCCATTTCAGTTACGCAACTAGGTGCACTGGTTCCAGTCAGTTCCATTTGAGTACTGGAGAACCACCACTGCGCCCATCCAAGAGGCAGCTAGCACCACCCGTTGCACTGGTTATAGTCATTTCCATTTCAGTTACGCTACTAGGTGCACTGGTTCCAGTCAATTCCATTTCAGTACTGGAGAAGCATCACTGTGCCCATCCAAGGGGCAGCTAGCACCACCCGTTGCACTGGTTATAGTCATTTCCATTTCAGTTACGCTACTAGGTGCACTGGTTCCAGTCAATTTCATTTCAGCACTGGAGAAGCATCACTGTGCCCATCCAAGGGGCAGCCAGCACCACCCGTTGCACTGGTTATAGTCAAATCCATTTCAGTTACGCTACTAGGTGCACTGGTTCCAGTCAATTCCATTTCAGCACTGGAGAAGCATCACTGTGCCCATCCAAGGGGCAGCTAGCACCACCCGTTGCACTGGTTCCAGTCACTTCCATTTCAGTTACGCTACTAGGTGCACTGGTTCCAGTCAATTTCATTTCAGCACTGGAGAAGCATCACTGTGCCCATCCAAGGGGCAGCCAGCACCACCCGTTGCACTGGTTATAGTCATTTCCATTTCAGTTACGCAACTAGGTGCACTGGTTCCATTCAATTCCATTTCAGCACTGGAGAAGCATCACTGTGCCCATCCAAGGGGCAGCTAGCACCACCCGTTGCACTGGTTCCAGTCACTTCCATTTCAGTTACGCTACTAGGTGCACTGGTTCCAGTCAATTTCATTTCAGCACTAGAGAAGCATCACTGTGCCCATCCAAGGGGCAGCCAGCACCACCCGTTGCACTGGTTATAGTCACTTCCATTTCAGTTACGCTACTAGGTGCACTGGTTCCAGTCAATTCCATTTCAGCACTGGAGAAGCATCACTGTGCCCATCCAAGGGGCAGCCAGCACCACCCGTTGCACTGGTTCCAGTCAAATCCATTTCAGTTACGCTACTAGGTGCACTGGTTCCAGTCAATTCCATTTCAGCACTGGAGAAGCATCACTGTGCCCATCCAAGGGGCAGCTAGCACCACCCGTTGCACTGGTTCCAGTCACTTCCATTTCAGTTACGCTACTAGGTGCACTGGTTCCAGTCAATTTCATTTCAGCACTGGAGAAGCATCACTGTGCCCATCCAAGGGGCAGCTAGCACCACCCGTTGCGCTGGTTATAGTCAAATCCATTTCAGTTACGCTACTAGGTGCACTGGTTCCAGTCAATTCCATTTCAGCACTGGAGAAGCATCACTGTGCCCATCCAAGGGGCAGCTAGCACCACCCGTTGCACTGGTTCCAGTCACTTCCATTTCAGTTACGCTACTAGGTGCACTGGTTCCAGTCAATTTCATTTCAGCACTGGAGAAGCATCACTGTGCCCATCCAAGGGGCAGCCAGCACCACCGGTTGCACTGGTTATAGTCAAATCCATTTCAGTTACGCTACTAGGTGCACTGGTTCCAGTCAATTTCATTTCAGCACTGGAGAAGCATCACTGTGCCCATCCAAGGGGCAGCTAGCACCACCCGTTGCACTGGTTCCAGTCACTTCCATTTTCAGTTACGCTACTAGGTGCACTGGTTCAGTCAATTCCATTTCAGCTCTGGAGAAAGCATCACTGTGCCCATCCAAGGGCAGCTAGCACCCCGTTGCACTGGTTCCAGTCACTCCATTTTCAGTTACGGTACTAGGTGCACTGGTTCCAGTCAATTTCCATTTCAGCACTGAGAAGCATCACTGGTTGCACTGGTTATAGTCCACTAGGTGCACTGGTTCCAGTCAATTTCCATTTCAGCTCTGAGAAGCATCACTGTGCCCATCCAAGGGCAGCTAGCACCACCCGTTGCACTGGTTAGTCACTTCCATTTCAGCTACTAGGTGCACTGGTTCCAGTCAATTCCATTTCAGCACTGGAGAAGCATCACTGTGCCCATCCAAGGGGCAGCCAGCACCACCCGTTGCACTGGTTTCCAGTCACTTCCATTTCAGTTACGCTACTAGGTGCACTGGTTCCAGTCAATTTCATTTCAGCACTGGAGAAGCATCACTGTGCCCATCCAAGGGGCAGCTAGCACCACCCGTTGCACTGGTTCCAGTCACTTCCATTTCAGTTACGCTACTAGGTGCACTGGTTCCAGTCAATTTCATTTCAGCACTGGAGAAGCATCACTGTGCCCATCCAAGGGGCAGCTAGCACCACCCGTTGCACTGGTTATAGTCACTTCCATTTCAGTTACGCTACTAGGTGCACTGGTTCCAGTCAATTCCATTTCAGCACTGGAGAAGCATCACTGTGCCCATCCAAGGGGCAGCCAGCACCACCCGTTGCACTGGTTATAGTCAAATCCATTTCAGTTACGCTACTAGGTGCACTGGTTCCAGTCAATTCCATTTCAGCACTGGAGAAGCATCACTGTGCCCATTCCAAGGGCAGCTAGCACCACCCGTTGCACTGGTTTCCAGTCACTTCCATTTCAGTTTACGCTACTTAGGTGCACTGGTTCCAGTCAATTCATTTCAGCACTGGAGAAGCATCACTGTGCCCATCCAAGGGGCAGCCAGCACCACCCGTTGCACTGGTTATAGTCAAATCCATTTCAGTTACGCTACTAGGTGCACTGGTTCCAGTCAATTCCATTTCAGCACTGGAGAAGCATCACTGTGCCCATCCAAGGGGCAGCTAGCACCACCCGTTGCACTGGTTCCAGTCACTTCCATTTCAGTTACGGCTACTAGGTGCACTGGTTCCAGTCAATTTCCATTTTCAGCACTGGAGAAAGCATCACTGTGCCATCCAAGGGGCAGCAGCACCACCGTTGCACTGGTTATAGTCAAATTTTCCATTTCAGTTACGCTACTAGGTGCACTGGTTCCAGTCAATTCCATTTCAGCACTGGAGAAGCATCACTGTGCCCATCCAAGGGGCAGCTAGCACCACCCGTTGCACTGGTTCCAGTCACTTCCATTTCAGTTACGCTACTAGGTGCACTGGTTCCAGTCAATTCCATTTCAGCTCTGGAGAAGCATCACTGTGCCCATCCAAGGGGCAGCTAGCACCACCCGTTGCACTGGTTCCAGTCACTTCCATTTCAGTTACGCTACTAGGTGCACTGGTTCCAGTCAATTTCATTTCAGCACTGGAGAAGCATCACTGTGCTCATCCAAGGGGCAGCTAGCACCACCCGTTGCACTGGTTATAGTCATTTCCATTTCAGTTACGCTACTAGGTGCACTGGTTCCAGTCAATTCCATTTCAGCTCTGGAGAAGCATCACTGTGCCCATCCAAGGGGCAGCTAGCACCACCCGTTGCACTGGTTCCAGTCACTTCCATTTCAGTTACGCTACTAGGTGCACTGGTTCCAGTCAATTTCATTTCAGCACTGGAGAAGCATCACTGTGCCCATCCAAGGGGCAGCCAGCACCACCCGTTGCACTGGTTATAGTCATTTCCATCTCAGTTACGCAACTAGGTGCACTGGTTCCAGTCAATTCCATTTCAGCACTGGAGAAGCATCACTGTGCCCATCCAAGGGGCAGCTAGCACCACCCGTTGCACTGGTTCCAGTCACTTCCATTTCAGTTACGGTACTAGGTGCACTGGTTCCAGTCAATTTCATTTCAGCACTAGAGAAGCATCACTGTGCCCATCCAAGGGGTAGCCAGCACCACCCGTTGCACTGGTTATAGTCAAATCCATTTCAGTTACGCTACTAGGTGCACTGGTTCCAGTCAATTTCATTTCAGCACTGGAGAAGCATCACTGTGACCATCCAAGGGGCAGCTAGCACCACCCGTTGCACTGGTTATAGTCAAATCCATTTCAGTTACGCTACTAGGTGCACTGGTTCCAGTCAATTTCATTTCAGCACTGGAGAAGCATCACTGTGCCCATCCAAGGGGCAGCTAGCACCACCCGTTGCACTGGTTCCAGTCACTTCCATTTCAGTTACGCTACTAGGTGCACTGGTTCCAGTCAATTTCATTTCAGCACTGGAGAAGCATCACTGTGCCCATCCAAGGGGCAGCCAGCACCACCCGTTGCACTGGTTATAGTCAAATCCATTTCAGTTACGCTACTAGGTGCACTGGTTCCAGTCAATTCCATTTCAGCACTGGAGAAGCATCACTGTGCCCATCCAAGGGGCAGCTAGCACCACCCGTTGCACTGGTTCCAGTCACTTCCATTTCAGTTACGCTACTAGGTGCACTGGTTCCAGTCAATTCCATTTCAGCTCTGGAGAAGCATCACTGTGCCCATCCAAGGGGCAGCTAGCACCGCCCGTTGCACTGGTTCCAGTCACTTCCATTTCAGTTACGCTACTAGGTGCACTGGTTCCAGTCAATTCCATTTCAGCTCTGGAGAAGCATCACTGTGCCCATCCAAGGGGCAGCTAGCACCACCCGTTGCACTGGTTCCAGTCACTTCCATTTCAGTTACGCTACTAGGTGCACTGGTTCCAGTCAATTCCATTTCAGCTCTGGAGAAGCATCACTGTGCCCATCCAAGGGGCAGCTAGCACCGCCCGTTGCACTGGTTCCAGTCACTTCCATTTCAGTTACGCTACTAGGTGCACTGGTTCCAGTCAATTTCATTTCAGCACTGGAGAAGCATCACTGTGCCCATCCAAGGGGCAGCTAGCACCACCCGTTGCACTGGTTCCTCGAGACAAGGACGATAACTTTTGTGAGTATTTATGCAGTACAATGTAGTACAATGCAGTACAGCACAGTGCAGTGTAGATAGTAAAGTTCAATGCAGTACATGCAGTATCATTTAGTAGGTCACCATACCATCCTGATATTAATGTGATGTGCAGTACATGCAGTACATGCTGTACAATTCAGTATAGACAGCCTGTTCCTCCAGACAAGGACGATGACTTCTGTGAGCATTTTATGTTGCTCAGTACAAGGCAGTACAAGGCAGTACAATTCAGTACAACACATTCCGGTACAGATAGACAAGTACAAGGCAGTAAATGCAGTATGATTCGGTATAGGCAGCCTGTACCTTGAGACGAGGATGATGAATTCTGATATTATTGTAAGTATCTCTGTTTAAGCACAACACAGTACAGCATGGCACAAAACACTTTGTACCAGGGTACTACCTTTTGTCGTTTTGGGTTTCGCTTTTGACGCAACCGTCTCCTTTTAGGTTGCGCTTTTGACTCAACTGAAAACAGAAATCTGCGGGCTGCGTCCAGAGGGGGTTTAAAAAATTGTGTCAATCGCGCATTTGGGCTCCAAAACCTTGCTCGCTAGTGCGTAATAGCATTGGTGTGTGTGTGTGAGTGTGTGGGGTGTGCGAGTGTGTGCAGGCCAGGGATTGGTGTGTGTGTGCGTGTGTGTGAGTGTGTGGGGTGTGTGAGTGTCTGCAGGCCACGGATTGGTGTTTGTGTGCGTGTGTGGGGTGTGTGGGTGTGTGGGTATCGCTTGCCCTGTACATCCTCACCCCAGGTCCAACCCCACCCACCCACCCACCCATTGACTAACCCACGCACCCACCCCCTCTACGTCCAAACTCACCCTCCCGCACCCACCCTCCCATTAACCTCACCCACGCACCCACCCACACACACACCCATTGACCTCACCCGCCCACCCACCCCCTGTACATCCCCCCCCCAGGGCCAACCCCACCCACCCACCCACCCACCCATTGACTAACCCACGCACCCACCCCCTCTACGTCCAAACCCACCCTCCCGTACCCACCCTCCCATTAACCTCACCCACGCACCCACCCACCAACCCACCCATTGACCTCACCGCCCACCCACCAACGCACCCATTGACCTCACCCGCGCACCCACCCCCTGTACATCCCAACCCCAGGCCCAACCCCACCCACCCACCCACCCATTGACTAACCCACGCACCCACCCCCTCTACGTCCAAACCGACCCCCCTGTACCCACCCTCCCATTAACCTCACCCACACACCAACCCACCCACCCACCCGTTGACCTCACCCGCGTACCCACCCCCTGTACATCCCAACCCCAGGCCCAACCTGGCCCAACCTTCCCCACCCACCCATTGACTAACCCACGCACCCACCCCCTGTATGTCCCAACCCACCCTCCCCCACCCACCCACCCATTGACCTCATCCATGCACCCAGGCACCCACCCACACATTGACCCCACCCGCGCACCCACCCATGTACATCCCCACCCCAGGTCCAACCTGCCCACACCACCCACCCACCCATTGACTAACCCACGCCCCCCCCCCCCCCCCCCCCCCCCTCTACGTCAAAACTCACCCTCCTGCACCCACCCACCCCACCCACCCATTGACCTCACTCATGCACCCACCCACTCACCCACACACCCACACACCCATTGACCTCACCCGCTCACTCACGCACCCCACCCACCCACACATTGACCTCACCCGCGCACCCACCCCGTTTTACATCCCAACCCCAGGTCCAACCTGCCCCACCCACCCACCCACCAACTAACCCACGCACCCACCTCCTCTGTGTCCCAACCCACCCTCCTGCACCCACCCATCCATTAACCTCACCCACCCACCCATTCACTAACCCACGTGCCCACCCCCTCTATGTCCCAACCCACCCTCCCGCACCCTCCCGCAACCACCCAACCACCCACGCACCCACCCAGCCAGCCAGCCACCCATTTTGGTAGTACCACCCCACCTTACCCGCGCACCCACCCCCTGTACATGCCCACCCCAGGTCCAACCTGCCTAGAGGTGTACACTACAGAGAACCCCAAGATATGGACCGGATGCAGACACCACTTCCACATGCCGTGCATCTACGAATGGATGGAAAGAAGTGATAGGTGCCCTATGTGTCATAGCAAAATGGTGTTCCCAGACATGGAGGCATGATAAAGCACCACTTCGACTTTTAGACATGGAGGTGTGATCATCAAGCAGTACCCGATGTAGCCCTGCATGCATGATGGATGGAAAGAAGTGATAGATACCCTATGTGCCGCAGCAAAATGGTGTTCCCAGACATGGAGGCATGATAAAGGACCACTTTGACATTTAGACATGGAGGCATGATAAAGCAGTACCCCATGTAGCCCTGCATGCATGAGTGGATGGGGAAAAGTGACAGGTGCCCTATGTGTGTCAGCTTAAATCGGTTTTTCCAGACATGGAGGCATGATAAAGCAGTACCCCATGTAGCCCTGCATGCATGAGTGGATGGGGAGAAGTGACAGGTGCCCTATGTGTGTCAGCTCAAATCGATGTTTCCAGACATGGAGGCATGATAAAGCAGTACCCCACGTAACCGTGCATGCATAACTAGATGGAGGGAAGTGGCAGGTGCCTTATGTGTCAGCACGAAATGGTTTTTCCAGACATGGAGGCATGATCATGAAGCAGTACCCCATGTAGCCCTGCATGAATGGACGAACGGATGGAGAGAAGGGATAGGTGTCCTACGTCTCGGCACAAAATGGTGTTTCTAGACACAGAGGCATGATAGAGCAGTACCCCATGTAGCCCTGCATGAATGGACGAATGGACGGAGAGGAGTGACAGGTGCCCTATGTGTCGGCACAAAATGGTGTTTCTAGACACAGAGGCATGATAGAGCAGTACCCCATGTAGCCCTGCATGAATGGACGAATGGACGGAGAGGAGTGAAAGGCGCCCTATGTGTCGGCACAAAATGGTGTTTCTAGACACAGAGGCATGATAGAGCAGTACCCCATGTAGCCCTGCATGAATGGACAAATGGATGGAGAGGAGTGACAGGTGCCCTATGTGCCAGCCCAAAATGGGTTTTCCAGTCATGGAGGCATGATAAAGCAGTACCCCATGTAGCCCTGCATGGTCGAACGGATGGAGAGAAGTGACAGGTGCCCTATGTGTGTCAGCTCAAAACGGTGTTTCCAGAAATGGAGGCATGATAAAGCACCACTGCCACATGCCATGCATCTACAAATGGATGGAGAGGAGTGATAGGTGCCCAATGTGTCAGCATTGAATGGTGTTCCCAGACATGGAGGCATGATAAAGCAGTACCCCATGTAGCCCTGCGTGCATGAGTGGATGGGGAGAAGTGACAGGTGCCCCATGCCTTGGGCTATGGTAATGATAATGCCTGGTGGGGCGTGGTGTTAAGAGAACCCGTCGTACACGGGTAGAGAGCGGTCTTCTACCTCAACTGGACAAGTTACCATCGCGGTTGACAACGACCCGCAACGCTAAGAGCGACAGTGGGGGAATCTAACCCCCGACTCTTCGTCCTCAGAGTGATTCGGTCTACCACTAGACCAATGTATATCACTGAAAGGGGCTCTTAGGCTATGTGTAGCCCTTTTAGAAGTACAATAATCGGTGCCCTGTGATAGGGCACAGGGCGGGCACCAAATTCCTAGATCTTGTTTAAACCTGGCTACCTCAGTCAGCATTAGGTAGTTTCAAACAACATTTATTTTGCTACAAGCTTCTAAACTGTATTTTATCCAGACGGTATCTCCCACATCGTTATGATCATTATGATAAATATCTCCACGTGGTAGGGTATAGGGGGGGACGGGGTGGGGCACCAAATTCCTGGATCCTATTTAAATTTTGCTATCTCTATTCGGCGTTAGGTAGTTCCGAACAACATTTATTTTGCTGTGTGTATGTTACATTCCAGGGGTAGGCCAAATAGGTTGAAGGAACTTGCTATGGGGGGATAAGGACCGCATTAGTTATCTGTATTTTATCTAGATGATAGTAAATAAATAAATAAATGTTACGCCTCATGGCGTGAGTTTTAGGGTGTCAGCCCATTCGCCTGCACAGAGGTCACCCACCCACCATTCTTATTTATTTCAGATTTCTTTAGGCCATGTTTGTAGCCACAAGTGGCGACGGAAGCCTGATTGTGAGTCGGTGCGATAGCACCGTTCCTAGAGCAAAGCTTGGCGCTAAGTGCCACTAGTCTTAATGGGGGTCCGGGGGGGGGGGGGGGGGGGGGGGGTAGCCCGTTTATAATGGGGGCTCTTTAGGGAACATGCATTTTGCACATGGATGGCGCATGTTGCACTGGTTTGTAACACATTTGTCAAGCCTCTAATTGAACAAACAAGTCCCCCTCCTCGTCGTCAGGGTGTTAACACCTGTTCAACAACTACATTGTTAACCAATGATGTACATAAACAGGTGTCAAACTCCCTGAACAACCTGTTTAACAACCTGAACCGGGTGCATGCAGCCGTAGGAATTCTTCTAGTCTCCTTTCAATTAAGTTTGGTTACACCGTCTAACCGCCTTCAGGCTGCTCACTGCCTGCAGGCGGAGTAAACATGTGTAGTATGAACACTACTAAAACTCGCCCTCCTGCCCTTCTACCTAGCGACTGGCATATCATATGATTTTGACCAAAGGCGAGAATGATATCATATGATATCATACAAATTGCATCATATGATATCATACAAATTGAATCATAGGATATCATACAAATTGCATCATATGATATCATACAAATTGCATCATATGATATCATACAAATTGCATCATATGATATTGTCTGGTAACTTTAGCCTTACCAGACTGCCAGCATAATATGATATCATATGATGACATGATCTCATATGATATCATAGCGCCGTTCCCTACTCCTACCTAGGGAACGGCAACTAATATGAGTGTTTGAAAAACTAATATTAACTAATATTATTATACTGTCACAATAATATTAGTTTTTCAAAAAAAATCGAAATTCTGGTGAGACGGCTCGTCCGACTAATATTATATAGTATTATTTATTCACTAATATAATATAACATAGCGCCGTTCCCTACTACCCTGCTTCCTCTAGGGGAGATACCGACCCTAGACCAAACGAACATCCACCACTACCTCTGTTGACCACGGAATCACCACGACCTCAACCCCACCATTACCCTGCTATTGACCACGAAATCACCACGACCTCAACCCCACCATTACCCTGCTATTGACCACGAAATCACCACGACCTCAACCCCACCATTACTCTGATGCTGACCACGAAATCACCACTACCTCAACCCCACCATTACCCTGCTATTGACCACGAAATCACCACTACCTCAACCCCACCATTACCCTGCTATTGACCACGAAATCACCACGACCTCAACCCCACCATTACCCTGCTATTGACCACGAAATCACCACGACCTCAACCCCACCATTACCCTGCTATTGACCACGAAATCTGTAACACAGATGTAAACCTATCTAGAGGAGATAGAAGTCTGTTCAATTATTCATCCTTGCTTTTGGATTCTATTGATGGGCTGACAAGCAGAGTTATTCAGGACTTGCGGGCGGACCTACATGAATCCGTTGAGCTGGATCTGGTTATTTGGTATCTGGCTCAGCTGTGTAGCTGAGTAGGTGACAGGCTGTCCCGAGTCTTTTGAGCATTCATACATCCAAGGGCTGATGAAACCAACTTCCTTGTTTTTGGCAGAGCCCCCTCTTCAAGGGGGCGGGAGCCCCCAAGGTTACCCATTTATCCGTCCGTCCGATCGACCGAACGACTGTCTGACCGTGATGAAGCCTGACACGTCAGCCGACGGTCTCGTAACCAACTTGCTTCCGTTGCCACCTGTCGCTCCCTCGCGAACACTCTCCGCCAATTCTTATTGTCGCAGGCGACGCTGCTTAGAACTTGTTTCAGTTCTGACTAGGACGTGTGTGTTTTTAGGAGTTGTCCTGCGTTGCAAACGATAAGATGGGTCCGTTGCGTCGTAGATGCAGCTTCAGTGGGTTGGCTGCATCGCAGGACGCAGGCTATGGGTCGGTTATGGGTTGGTTGCACCTCAGGACGCAGGCTATGCTGGTTCGGTTGTGTCTCGGGATGCATGCTGTAAAATTGGTTGCATTTCAGGATGCAGGCTATGAAATTGGTTGTGTCTCATGACGCAGGCTATACATTTGGTTGTGTCTCAGGATGTAGGCTATGAAATTGTTAGCGTCTTAGGATGCAGGCTATACAATTGGTTGCGTCTCGGAACGCAGGCTATACAATTGGTTGCGTTTCAGGACGCAGAGCTGGGGGTCTTCCCCCGTGTCCTCCTGAACTACTTGGATATTATTAAGGAACGGCAACCAATGTTAGTGTTTAACTCATATTAATATAGTGTCACACAGGTTTCAAAATAATATTAAATTTTCAAATAAATTCAAAATTCTGGTGAGATGGCTCGTCTGACTTATATCATATAATATTGTATAATATTATATATTAACTAATATTATATAACATAGCCAACCCCGAGGGGGGGGCAGGAATATAGTTGGCTGACCGCACGTTCGGAAGTTGTTATTTTGACCCCTGGGGACCCCCCCCCTCTCCCCCTTTGAGACCTCATATCTAGACACTAGACAGTATTACATAGTGAAAATAGTGAGCATCATCTCGTCAAGGCCTTTCCAACCATACAACAAAAAATACAAATATCAAGTTTGGACAAAGTTATTTAGGTTCTAGTATTTTTATAACTTTCTTGGGCGCTCAGCAGTCGTCCGCGCCCTAGGAGGAGATCACTAAGGTATTAAAACGACTGAAGGCGTTATGTATCTGTCTTTTTATCTTTATCATCATCATTATCATGGCTTGATCTACTCAACTAGTATTCTGGAGCCTGATGGTCTGCACGGGTGGTGTGGTGTGTGTTTTGGGGTGGGGGGTGGGGAGGGAGGGGGGGGGAAGGTGTGTGTGTGGGGGGTGGGGTGGGGTGGGGGGGCTCGAGTGCTCGACCCCAGGCTCGACTGCTTTAGAAACCTCGTAGGGGACCGGAATTCAGAACGCGTTGCGCGCGCGCCTTTTCCCGCCCAACTGCCGCTCGTGCCAAGCTGGGCGCGAAGGTCTGGGTGACGTCCAGCCTGGCGTCCAGCCTGGATGTACCTTCCAGGAGATCCACCAATTACACCCTCGGTGTCACTAACTAACGACTTCAGATTTGTACTCCTCTCGTCGAGAGGAGTACAAGCCCTTCTACGTGTCGAGAGGAGTACGAGCCCTTCTACGTGAATCACGTAAAAAACACTTAGCCTAGAGACCCCTAAGTTACGTGCCAGGCACTGCCAGCAAGTAACTTCAAGATCCCCATCTACGCTTTTGACGGAGCCCCCCCTCCTGGGGGGCGGGAGCCCTCAGATTCACCCCTTTGTCCGACCGACCTACCGACCGGAAAAAAGAAGCCTGACATGTCAGCCAACTGTCTCATAACTAACTGGCTTCGGTCAGCTCCAGTCCGTTGCCACCTGTCGTTCCGTAGCAACCACTCTTACACTGAACGCGATTTTTCTGCGTCGCTTGCGACGCTATATAGGACTTGTCCACGTTACTTCAAGATCCCCATCTACGTTTTTCTCATAACCCAAAATGGCAAAACGTAGTACCCCAAACCCTGATAACAGTTATAACTGCCTATAACTACTGATTTACCAAATAATCAAACCAAACCAAAGCTAGGCAGGGCCAGGAGTGTGGTGTAATAGATTTATAGTGTCTATACTAACTTTCCTGGCGACCCAAACTTATTTGCAGCCACTGCCAGCAAGTAACTTTAAAATCTCCATCTACGTTTTCACCTTACTTTAAGATCCCCTCCTACGTTTTATACGAAACCCAAAATGGCAAAGCGTAGTTCCCCAAACCCTGAAAACAGTTATAAGTGCCTATTACAACTGATATACAAAATAATCAAACCAAACCAAAGCTAGACATGTGGTGTTTATACTACCTTTCCTGAAGGTTTCCACGTTACTTTAAGATCCCCACCTACGTTTTTCACGAAACCCAAAATGGCAAAACGTAGTACCCAAAAACCTGAAAACAATTTTACCTGCCTATAACGACTGATATACCAAATAAATAAAGAATCAAACCAAGCCCTAAGCCAGACATGTGGTGTTTAATAACCTTTCCTGCAGATTTCCACGTTACTTTAAGATCCCCACCTGCGTTTTTCACTAAACCCAAAATGGCAAAATGTAGTGCCCAAAAACCTGAAAACAGTTTTAACTGCCTATAGCGACTGATTGACCAAATAATCTAACTAAGCTCAAACTAGGTAGGGCCATGAGTAGGGTGTAATGGACTTATAGTGTCTATACTAACTTTCCTGGAGACCCAAAGTTTCCTTTTAGCCTATTTGGCCTACCCCTGGACTGTAACATACATATTACATACTCCTGCACGGCCCTGCAAGCAAAATTCTTACTGAGGCCTCTTTAGCGATTACAATGGTCTAGTGGTAGACCAGATTGCTAAGGAACGAAGAGTCGGGGGTTCGACTCCCCCTTCGGTCGCTCTTGGCGTTGCAGGTCGTCGTCATCCGCGATGGTAGCTTGTCCAGTTGAGGTAGGAGACCGCTCCCCACCCGCGAACGACGGGCTCCCTTAACACCACGCCCCACCAGGCGTTATCATTACGTCTTCCTGAGGCCGGAATCTGAATGAATTTATGCCTTCGGCATGTAACCCAAAATGGCAAAGCGTAGTACTCAAAAACCTGACAACAGTTATAACTGCCTTTAACGACTGATTTACCAAACAATCAAACCAAGCCCAAACTAGGCAGGGCCAGGAGTAGGGTGTAATGGACTAATGGACTACAATACTTCCTGAGGCCGGAATCTGAATGTATTTTACCTAATTTTATTAATACAAGCAATTTTAACAACACAAGTAATTTAATAAAACAAATTATTTTAATACCACCATTAATTTTAACAACGCAAGTTATTTTAATAACACAAACAATTTTAATAGCACAAACAATTTAATAACACAAGTAATTTTAATTACACAAGTTATTTTAATAATATAAGTAATTTTAAAACACAAGTAATTTTGAAAGCGCAAGTAAAATAATTTCTGCAGCAGGAGTCGCAACAAGGGCTTCAAATGTGGGCAGCCTGAACCTACACACACACACCACAAACACACACACACCATATACCCCCCCCCCCCCCACACACACACACACACACACACACACACACACACACACACACAAACACACACACACACACACACACACACACACACACACACAAACACAAATGCACCGACATGAGATGATATTTTACAGAGAAGACCAGATAATATACCCCAACCCCCAAAACTCGTATTTATTTTGAAGTTGGGTAAGGAATTTCGCCCCAGGAGATGGGTCTCCCGACACAATCCAGCAACACCAAGGATTCAGTTCGCATGGCGGTGCCACTCCTACAAAATATTAGGCGCATTTAGGCGTCCTGAACAACCCTGGTGGAAGACCCCTAACCTTGCAGAGCTTAAACTTGAACTTGGTTACATAGCTTCAGCCAGAAATTTGGCTGCTCGCCCTCTTCAGCAGTAAAAACTTATTACCAGGAAAATGTAAACTCGAACAAATCACTTTTTGTTTAACCTTGCAGAGACTAGCACCACCAAGGATTCAGGAAGAGAGAATTGGTTGCACGTCAATGAATGCGTTGATTGGATGCATGTAGAGGGGTGGGAGGGTATGCATTGGCTGTGGTTGACATTGCAGGCACCATCACGCTTGTGCATAGAATGCGTTGATTGGATGCATGTGTGCACACTGGCTGAGCTGGTCCTCCGTCACAGATGCAACGTCGAAGGATCCGTTGCGTCGCAGACGCAACGTGGGGTGTGGGGTGGCTGGGGGGTCCGTTGACCAGAAGGAAGGATCCGCAGCGTTGCATGACACAGGCTATGGCGCTATGCGTCTCAGACAGCGCCATAAGCAGCAGGGCTGGGGGTCCTCCTTAAGTACCCTGTTCCGTACCTCTTCAAGGCGGCAGGTCTGAGTCAGTGCAAGGTATGACTCCAGGGTACTTCAAACGGACCCCAGGGGTTGCGTCCTGAGACGCACCCTAATTCGGTAGGTTGCAACCTGGGACGCAGTCATATCTTTAGGCTGCGTCCTACTGTCATCAGAACCCGTAGCCCACGGAAATGGAGTGGTGGTGGGCCAACTTAACTGATGGGTGAGACGCAACCAACATCCTGAACCTGCGTCTGGGACGCAACGGACCCTCCCCATGTTGCGTCCTGCGACGCAGGACGCTGCGTCCTGCACTACCCTGTATGACTCACGAGTAGGGCTGTCAAGCTTTATATCGCACGGTATTTATTTTACCGTGTACCGTACGATATATCGTACGGTATTTTTGGGATTACCGTACGATATATAGTGTTTACCGTACGATTTATCGTATTTAATCATATCCTGTGGTCCTGTGGTCTACGAAAATATCTTCCACTCGGCAGGTCGGCGGTTCGATTCTCGTCAGGAGCACCGGAGTCTGGGCCAGGGAATTTAGTATACCGTCTTGTACCGCACGATATATCACGATATATCGTTCGGTAACAGACCACGATATTACCGTGTTTTTCTATCTCCCTCAGTATTGGTTCATTTGACTTGATTTTAAGTGTATGGACGTGTAAACGGTATTTCCTGTTATATCCCCTTGGTCTTATACTGATTTTCCCCAAAAAGGGTACAAAAATATCGTACGGTATCGATACCGTACGATATTTCACGATATATTGTACGGTAATTGAAAATACCGTACGGTATTGACAGCCCTACTCACGAGGCATAGCGAGTCATAACTTGAACTTAAACTTGGTTACATAGCTTCCGCCAGCAAAGCTATGCCGCCTTCCGCAATAAAAAAAACAAAATTACCAGGAAAGTGTAAACGCGAACAAATATAACCCACGAGCGAGGTACCCCACCAAGCCGAAGACCCGTCGCTTGATAGACAACCCTTCGGGTGATGACCCACACCATCGCCCCCACAGCCCCATCCACCCATCCCACCGTCAGATAATCCTGTCTCCTACGCCCATCGTATCACCTGCCACCGCCGTGCTTTGGAATCTGCTACTGTTCATTCCTCCACTCCGCCCTCCTCTACCACTACCTTCCGCCCCCCGTAACCCCACCCCGTATCCCCACCCCCCCGGCGTTGTCCGAGGACCCCTTTGGACTGCTTCCTTGATTCACGCCGACTTGGCGTACTGCTTTTCTTGTCTTAATCCATGAGAGAGCCCATCGAGCCGAAGACCCCTTCGCTTGATCGACAGGACGCTTTGTGTCTTGACTTATGGCTCATGCTCCCCCCCCCCCCCCCACCCACCCACCCACCCACCCACCCCACCCCACCCCACACACACATACACACGCCTCCATCCTCACACACGAACACCCACCCCACCCCCACACCCTGCTGCCCTTTTATGTGTATGCCGTAACGATGTGATGCTGCCTGCCACATCCACAAGCATCCTTCCAAGGCATCGAACTTTCAAAACACGAACAACTTGCATTCATTGACGATGAAAGCACCTATGTGCTTGCTAATAGTTATTTTCTCTCACTTCTTCCATAGGTGGTGACCCTGAAGAGCACAACAATGACAACAGCCTTAAGGCGGCACATGGCAGCCTTACCAGCTGTCGTGATTGGACTCCTGTTGTGCCTTGGTGCCAGCCTACTCCCCCAAGCATACTCTCAAGAGGTTGATGAATGTCGTTCATCCAATAATCAGTGCAAGCTCACTCCTAGTGGCTGTGGGCCACCCCCAGTTGCCATTCCCCTACCCATTTACGCCAATGACTTCGGTGTGTCCCAGTTCAATATCACATTGCTGAATGGATACGGATGGTACTTTGACACTCTGCAGCTCCACCGCAGAGACAGATCCAGTGGCAGCATTACCTTAGTCACTAACTTCGGCACTGTCATGAACAACAGAGCGCTGACAGGCACCAAGTTGAACCTCAAAATGGACGTACTGCCTGGAGGGAACTTCAATCCAGGAGAGGAGCTCATCTTCGCCATCTCTGTGTGTAGGCAGGGGCCGAAAGACGAGGAGGGCTGTCTTGCAGCAAAGGGCCTGACTAAGTGTACGGGTTCAGGATGCAACACCCCCTCCACCTGTGGTCCTGGCTGCACCATGATCAGTGACATTGGCACATGCACTGGATGTGGAACCTGCGGCAGAGATTACATTACATTACATTACATTACATGTTAAAGTCTACTTGACACCGCGAGGGTGTATGAGACTCTGTGCTTTAAACAAAAAGAAAAAGCACCCACAAAGCAAAAAACCCCATTACATCAGGGGTGTGTCGAGGACAAACAAACCAAACTCCCAACCACCGTTTTGGTGGCGTAGGTATTAAACCCCTTAGAGCAGGACCCAGATCTCAACCACTTACAGTGGCGAAGGTAAGAAGCTAACAAATGAGAAGTCTCAAGAAGAAAAAAAAGGGACAATAAATTACGGTGCCACTAAGCAGTCCAGGGCTTCCTGTCTTGCTCTTCTACAAGTAGAAAGATAGTCGGCTAGGTTGCTCCAAAAAGACTTAGTGCCATTTCCATTCATAAAGGTTCTGAATGTGGAATAGCAGAATTCCACATTCCATACGGTTAAGTCGGTATCCTCATGGACATGCCTATAAATATCTGTAAACAGATTCTGGTAGCGGAGGCGAATATCATTATAAAAAGGGCACTCAAACATATGCATTTCATCCTCAGTTTTTTGGAACCCACACATTTGACAGTGTCTCATTGAGCGAGGGATGTGTGCTCTATCCACCACCCTCATTCTTTCTGTGTTCAGCCAATGGGAACCCATTCTAAACTGTGCTATAGAACGAATCTGATCCTGCTTATGTAAGGCGGATGTAAAAGGAATCAAGCCATTCTCATCATTGCTGTTGGCTGCGAACCATTTTTGGTATCGGAGGCGTTTAAAGCCAACCCTTCTCTCATCAGGGATGTCTCTAACTGCATTGGTGTCACTTGGGTACTTAAACCTCCATGACTCAAAAACTTCAGACATAATACCTTCGACATCGACAGCCTCCAAAATGTTGATGTTTTTACTGGATCCTAGCTTGTGGAGAGCACAACGCAAGTCATGAACCCAGCCAGTGTTGGAGTCAAAAGATTCCTCAAGAGCCATTCCAATGAGATCCTCAGGTTCTTTATGTATGGTCTTGTTCCAGAAGCGCAAAGCTTGTTTAAGCCAAGCAAAACACAACGGGGTTCTACCCAGCTCTTCCATGATAATATTAGATGTAGTAGATTGGCAAACACCCAACATTTGTTTAAGTATACCTCTGAACTTGGTCAATGCCGGGTAAAAAGTGGTATCCTTGATACATCCCGTGATACGTGGTTCAGTGGTAACCCAGCAAACAACAGAGATTTAGTAACCCACGTCAACGTCGTCGATGATGGAAAGCCTACTGTGTACATGGGCTTTGAGGACTGTCGACCACCTTCTGATAACTGCGGCGATATTTGCTATGAGGACTTCCAATTCCAGTTGGACTTCATCAACAATGAGTCCATCACTCCATGCCCAAACTTGAATTGTAATGATGATGACCCCTGCACTAATGACCAGTGTGAATGGGATTACAAAACTGGTCAAGCAAGCTGTTCACACCCACCGAATGAGGCTGTCATCCCCCGCCACCCCTCCCTCCCTCTCCCTCCCCCCCTCCCTCTCCTACACCCCCTCCCCCCCCTCCTCCGCCCCCCCTCCCAGCCCTCCACCTCCACCCCCTCCCAGCCTCCACCCCTCCTCCCCCACCCCTCCCAGCCCTCCACCCCTCCTCCTCCTCCCCTCCCAGCCCTCCACCCCTCCTCCACCCCCTCCTCCTCCGCCTTCTCCTTTCCCTCCTTACGATCCTTTCCCTCCTTTCACACCTGACCCTCCATCCGATCATTTCCCTCCTTTCACACCTGACCCTCCATTCGAACATTTTCCCTCCATTTGATCCTTTCCCTCCTTTCACACCCGACCCTCCATTCGAACCTTTCCCTCCATTCGAACCTTTCCCTCCATTCACTCCTGAACCTCCGTTCGAACCTTTCCCTCCTGACCTTCCCGGCCCTCCTCCCCCCCCCCTCCTCCCCCACCCCCTCCTCCTCCACCCCCTCCCAGCCCTCCACCCCACCTCCTCCACCCCTCCTAGCCCTCCCAGCCTCCTCCTCCTCCCCTCCTAGCCCACCAACCCCTCTCTCCACCCCCCTCCGCCTCCCCCCTCCGCCTCCCGCCCCTCCACCCCTCCTCCTCCACCCCTCCCAGTCCCCCCAACCCCTCCTCCTCCACCCCCTCCCAGCCCACCACCCCCTCCTCCTCCACCCCCTCCAGCCCTCTACCCCCTCCCAGCCCTCCCCTCCACCCCCTCCAAGCCCTCCACCCCCTCCTCCTCCACCCCCTCCCCCTCCACCCCTCCTCCTCCACCCCCTCCCAGCCCACCACCCCTCCGCCCCCGCCCCTCCACCCCCTCCTCCTCCTCCCCTCCCAGCCCCCCACCCCCTCCTCCTCCACCCCCTCCCAGCCCTCCACCCCCTCCTCCTCCACCCCCTCCCAGCCCACCACCCCTCCCCCTCCACCCCCTCCAAGCCTCCACCCCCTCCTCCTCCACCCCTCCACCTCCCGCCCCTCCACCCCCCCTCCCAGCCCACCCCCCCCTCCCCTCCACCCCCTCCTCCTCCACCCCCTCCCCTCCCCCCCACCGCCTCCGGCCCCTCCATCCCCTCCTCCTCCACCCTCCCAGCCCACCACCCCCTCCTCCTCCACCCCTTCCAGCCCTCCACCCCTCCTCCCCCACCCCTCCCAGCCCTCCACCCCCTCCTCCTCCCCCTCCCAGCCCTCCACCCCTCCTCCTCCTCCCCCTCCCAGCCACACACCCCTCCTCCCCCCCCCCTCCCCCCCCTCCGCCTCCCCCCTCCCCTCCGCCTCCCGCCCCCCCACCCCTCCTCCTCCACCCCTCCCAGTCCCCCACCCCCTCCTCCTCCACCCCTCCCAGCCCACCACCCCTCCTCCTCAACCCCTCCCAGCCAACCACCCCCTCCTCCACCCCCTCCACCCCTCCCAGCCCCCACCCCCTCCCAGCACACCACCCCTCCTCCTCCACCCCCTTCCAGCCCCCCCCCCCTCCCCCTCCACCCCTCCAAGCCCTCCACCCCTCCCCCTCCCCCTCCACCTCCCGCCCCTCCACCCCCTCCTCCTCCCCCCCTCCCAGCCCACCCCCCCTCCCCCTCCACTCCCTCCAAGCCCTCCACCCCTCCTCCTCCACCCCCTCCCAGCCCACCACCCTCCTCCTCCACCCCTCCCAGCCCACCACCCTCCTCCTCCACCTCCTCCCTCCACCCCTCCGCCTCCCGCCCCTCCACCCCTCCACCCCTCCCAGCCCTCCACCCCCTCCCCTCCACCCCTCCCAGCCCTCCACCCCTCCTCCTCCTCCCCTCCCAGCCCTCCCCCCCCTCCTCCTCCTCCCTCCCAGCCCCCCACCCCCTCCTCCTCCACCCCCTCCCAGCCCTCCACCCCCTCCTCCTCCACCCCTCCCAGCCCACCACCCCCTCCCCCTCCACCCCCTCCACCCCTCCACCTCCACCCCCTCCACCTCCCACCCCTCCACCCCCCCTCCCAGCCCACCCCCCCTCCCCCTCCACCCCCTCCAAGCCTCCACCCCCTCCTCCTCCACCCCTCCCCCTCCCCCCACCGCCTCCGGCCCCTCCATCCCCTCCTCCTCCACCCCCTCCCAGCCCACCACCCCCTCCTCCTCCACCCCCTCCCAGCCCACCACCCCCTCCTCCTCCACCCCCTTCCAGCCCTCCACCCCTCCTCCCCCACCCTCCCAGCCCTCACCCCCTCCTCCTCCTCCCCCTCCCAGCCCTCCACCCCCTCCTCCTCCTCCCCTCCCAGCCCACCCCCCTCCTCCCCCCCTCCGCCTCCCCCCCTCCGCCTCCCGCCCCCCACCCCCTCCTCCTCCACCCCCTCCCAGTCCCCAACCCCTCCTCCTCCACCCCCTCCCAGCCCACCACCCCCTCCTCCACCCCCTCCCAGCCCACCACCCCTCCTCCTCCAACCCCTCCAAGCCCTCCACCCCTCCTCCTCCACCCCCTCCCCCTCCACCCCTCCCCTCCACCCCCTCCCAGCCCCCACCCCCTCCTCCTCCACCCCCTCCCAGCCCACCACCCCCTCCTCCTCCACCCCTTCCAGCCCCCCCCCCCCTCCCCTCCACCCCCTCCAAGCCTCCCCCCCCTCCACCTCCACCTCCACCCCCTCCACCTCCACCCCTCCTCCTCCACCCCTCCCAGCCCACCACCCCCTCCCCTCCACTCCCTCCAAGCCCTCCACCCCTCCTCCTCCACCCCTCCCAGCCCACCCCCCCCTCCTCCTCCACCCCTCCCAGCCCACCACCCCCTCCTCCTCCACCCCCTCCTCCTCCACCCCTCCGCCTCCCGCCCTCCACCCCCCCAGCCCTCCAGCCCCCTCCACCCCCTCCCAGCCCTCCACCCCCTCCTCCTCCTCCCCCTCCCAGCCCACCACCCCCTCCTCCTCCCCCCCTCCCCCTCCCCCCTCCGCCTCCCGCCCCTCCCCCCTCCTCCTCCACCCCTCCCAGCCCCCCACCCCTCCTCCTCCACCCCCTCCCAACCCTTCACCCCCCTCCTCCTCCACCCCCAGGTATGCATGTGACCACTAAATTGTTGGCCTATTTTGAGCATTTTGAGACAACCATAAATCCACCCAATTACATTTGCACTAGTTCATGTATCAGCACACTCTACATTTTAGTGGTCTAAAGGCCCACGACCCTACCTCCCACCATGTGCACCCACAAACCCACCCGCCACCATGTGCACCCACGACCCTGCCTCCCACCATGTGCACCCACAAACCCACCCACCACCTGTGCACCACGACCCTACCTCCCACCCTGTGCACCCACGATCCTACTCCCACCCTGTGCACCCACGACCTACCTCCCACCATGTGCACCCACAAACCCACCCACCACCCTGTGCACCCACGACCCTACCTCCCACCCTGTGCACCCACAAACCCACCCACCACCCTGTGCACCCACGACCCTACCTCCCACCATGTGCACCCACAAACCCACCCACCACCCTGTGCACCCACGACCCTACCTCCCACCCTGTGCACCCACGACCCTACCTCCCACCCTGTGCACCCACAAACCCACCCACCACCCTGTGCACCCACGACCCTACCTCCCACCCTGTGCACCCACGACCCTACCTCCCACCCTGTGCACCCACGACCCTACCTCCCGCCCTGTGCACCCACGACCCTACCTCCCACCCTGTGCACCCACAAACCCAGCTTAAACCAAGTGTACCCTGTAGGGTGCATGCACAGATGATAGCCTGCTCTCTATTTCGATAGGAGGTTCCTAGAAGCTGCTGCACATAGCACCCTCTTTCAGTGATTAATAATGGTTTAGTGGTAGACCAGATCGCTTTAGAATGAAGAGTCGGGGGTTCGACTCCCCATTCGGTCGCTCTTGTCGTTGCAGGTCATCGTCAACCGCGATGGTAGCTTGTCCAGTTGAGGTAGTAGACCGCTCCCCACCCGCGTACGACGGGCTCCCTTATCACCATGCCCCACCAGGCGTTATCATTACCTTTTTTTTGCTGCACATAGCCTAACATATAAGCTACGCTGCATATACCGTATGTGAGATGCTCACCAGAGTCAGTAGTGTCATCCTTTATGGGATATTTCTCGTGCATGACCGCAGTTGACTCAATTGAAGTGGGGGTTTCCATACAGCACTATTAATTAAATTAATTAATTAATTAATTAATTGATTAAATTTTGGCCTTTGGCCCCCTTTTATTTTGCCTGATTATATGTGTGTGAGGGGAGCTGCAGGGGTGCAGAAAAGGGTGTGGAGGGCCACCTGTATAAACCCTGAACCCTAAAAAAAACCTAAAAGGGTGTGGAGGGCCACCTGTATAAACCCTAAACCCTAAAAAAACCCTAAAAAGGTGTGGAGGGCCACCTGTATATGCAATGCAAGAGGTCTGATGTGGGACACAACTTCACACCCGGACAGTCAGATGCGTACTTCACACCCGGACTTCACACGTGGACGGGCAGATCCGTACTTCGCACCCTAAGCTTACATGGCCTCCACCCAACCAGGGTAATTCAAAGCGCGCGCTTTTGCGCTTTTGAGCGCTGACTTTTTGAGGTTTTTGCAACCCCTTGTGAGCGCTGCCAGCAATTTTTGCGCTTTTCGAACTGCAAAGCCCAGTTTTTTTGTTTTCAAGTGCGCTAAAGCGCTGGCCAATTTGGCCATTTGAAGTACCCTGCACACAACCCTAAACCCTAAATACTAAACACTAAACACCACTATGTTTCTGCAGACATATGCCCCACTGTGGAGGGCTATGATGAGACTCCCCAAGTGGACCGTGGAGGGAGCGACATTGCTTGCACCCCTGCCCCTTCTCTTGCTGCTCTGAAGTCCCAGTGTGACGTTGATACATCCTGCCTGGCTTTTAACTACTTCAGACCAGACTCCGGTGTGATGTCGGGTTGCAGAAAGACCAGCGCCACACCCCTGGCGCCTTTTAACCGCTTCTTCATGTGCTTCTACTCCCGCAAAGGTGAGAATTACTTCTGTCTAGCTTTCCAGGACTGAGAAGAGCTGTTGATCGGATGATGCTGTTTTACTTTTACGTTTTGTACTATGAATGTATGTGTGTGGTGTGTGTGTGTGTGTGTGTGTGTGTTTGTGTGTGTGTGAGAGGATAGGCAGCAAGAAAATACAGAAAATGCAGAACAGCACATATAAGAGCGCCGCTTAGCCTTCCATTCCCCAAACTGTGTTCCTATGTTGGCTTGAAGGATTGACGGCGATACATACTATAGTAGTACACACATACACACATACATACTGTAGTATCGGTACACACACACACACACACACACAAGCCTAATGCAATGTGAACTTGAACAATACTGCAATATAGTTATATACTCGTATTAATATATTTTAATGTGTTTTATTATTGAATGGCTTCCTTAGATTGGCACCACACTTTCTGATCGCAATTTATTTTTCTGAGAGTTGGACAACCTTCACTTGCCAGATATTTCTTCTGAGAGTTGATATGTGATGCCAATGAAATTAGCAACGCGACAATACCTTTCAAACCCATGTAAAAGTATTTACTCCAGAAGTGCAAAAACATTGCACAAGCTCACTACTTGAATTTTGAGTGGCAGGGGCCAAGAAGAATTTAGCACCTCCCAATGAACAGGACACACCCACACACACGTTCACGGCCATAAATTATGGGCCATAACCCCCCCCCCCCCCACCCCACCCCCCACACACACATACCCATGCACAAGTACCCGAACCCACGCATACGCACACCCACACCCACACCCACGCATGTCTTAGCACCCACACACATACCCCCCCCCCCCCCCCCCACTACACACACACACACACACATCTTCACACAAAAACCCACACACATACCAACACACACACATACCCCCACCCAAACCCACAAGCTCACATATCGACAATCGAAGCTGAGAGTGGCCAAGGAGACTGTAGCACCTCTCGATGAACAGGGACACAACAACACCCAATTCTTCACACCCACAACGGCACCCACACCCTCCCCACCCACACCCACCCACACCCACACCCACGAGCTAACAACTTGAATGTTGAATCTGACAGAGATATGAAGACCCCCCCTCCTCCTCCACCCCCTCCGAGTCCTCCACCCCCTCCTCCTCCCCCCACCCAGCCCTCCACCCCCTCCCAGTCCTCCACCCCCTCCGCCTCCACCCCCACCAGCCTCCACCCCTCCACCTCCCCCCCACCCCCTCCCCTCCACCCCCTCCCAGTCCTCCACCTCCCCCCTCCACCTCCCCCCCCACCCCCTCCCAGTCCTCCCCCCCTCCGCCTCCACCCCCACCCAGCCCCCACCCCCCTCCTCCTCCACCCCCTCCCAGCTCTCCCCCCCTCCTCCTCCACCCCCTCCCAGCCTCCACCCCCTCCACTCCACCCAGCCCTCCCCCCCTCCTACCCCACTCAGCCCTCCCCCCTCCCCTCCCCCCCCCCTCCCAGTCCGCCACCCCTCCGCCTCCACCCCACCCCAGCCCTCCCCCCTACCCTCCACCCCCTCCCAGCCCTCCCCCCCTCCTCCTCCGCCCCCTCCCAGCCTCCCCCCCTCCACCTCCCCCCCCACCCCCTCCCCCTCCACCCCCTCCAAGTCCTCCCCCCCGCCTCCCCCCACCCAGCCTCCCCCCCTCCTCCTCCACCTCCTCCCAGCCCTGCCCCCCTCCTCCTCCACCCCCTCCGCCCCCCACCCCTCCTCCTCCACCCCCTCCCAACCCCCACCCCCTCCTCCTCCACCCCCTCCAGCCACCACCCCCTCCCCCTCCACCCTCCCCAGCCCTCCACCCCCTCCCTCCACCCCCTCCCGTCCTCCACCTCCCCCCCCTCCCAGCCCTCCCCCCCCTCCTCCTCCACCCCCTCCCAGCCCTCCCCCCCCTCCCAGCCCTCCCCCCTCCTCCTCCCCCCCCACCCAGCCCTCCACCCCCTCCCCCTCCACCCCCTCCCAGTCCTCCCCCCCTCCGCCTCCACCCCCACCCAGCCCTCCCCCCCTCCTCCTCCACCCCCTCCCAGCCCTCCCCCCCTCCTCCTCCACCCCCTCCCAGCCCCCCACCCCCTCCCCAGCCCTCGCCCCCCTCCTCCTCCACCCCTCCAGCCCCCCACCCCTCTCCTCCACCCCCTCCCAGCCCCCCACCCCCTCCTCCTCCACCCCCTTCCAGCCCCCCACCCCTCCTCCTCCACTCCCTTCCAGCCCTCCGCCGCCTCCTCCTCCACCCGGCCCTCCACCCCTCCCCTCCCACCCTCCACCCCCTCCCCACCCTCACCACCTCACCATCCTCCCACCCCTGCACCCCCTCCTCATAAGAAGAAGCCCCCTCCTATGAGGAAGCCCCCTCCTCCGCAGAGGAGTCCACCCCCTCCTGGTCCTGCACCTGGTCCCTCACCTGGTCCCTCACCTAGTAACAAGACCAAGAAGAAGAAGGCGGCGCCAAAGAAGAAGAAGAAGAGGGCTCCTCCCCCTTGGTGGTTGCGCTGGTTTAGGAGAAAGAACCAAGGAATTGGTAAATAATTAGCCTGTATATCCCTTCATGTGTTTCTGATAGATGGAATGCAAGGAATGGACACAGGAATAAATAGCAGCTGCCTTGAGACTGTAGATGAACAGATGGTAGTGTAGCAGCTGGTGGTGTACAGTGCAAGTGGTTAGAAATTCAACTGGCGGGCATAAATGAATAGTTGGTGGTTTGCGTGCTCTGAAGGTATATTTCTTGGCATGTGTGTGTGTCCGTGTGTGTGTGTGTGTGCACAAGCACTGCACACGCATTGCACCACCAGTGATTTGTTTTCCAAATCTGAAAGTGGGGTTTTCCTAGCTTTATGGTTCTGGGCCTCCTCCAGGGATTGCGTTTTAGTGCTTTCTGTAGCTTTTTATAGCTTTATGGCTTTTGTAGCTTTATATGGCTATTTGTAGCTTTATATGGCTATTTGTAGCTTATGGCTTTCTGTAGCTTTTTATGGCTTTTAGTGCTTTCTGTAGCTTTATATGGCTGTAGCTTTACGTGGCTTTTTAGGGCCATTTAGGGGCGGGGAAAAAACATTTGTTTCTTTTGTTTATAGCGATAATTTTGGTAAAACGGGGTCAAAACTAGCGATTGCTATATATAGCGGAAGTAAAATCCCTGTGCACCACAGCACCCAACACCATCACAGATGTTGGGATTAGGAGTGCATGGGTCCCCCTAACTTCCCCTCGTACAAACATTTTTACCTACTGCTCTTACAGCACTAGTGTTTTATTGCCTTTTTGCTTTTCTGTCGTCTGCTTCTCAATACCGTAGTGCCCTAAAAAACTCTTTATCTGATTAAGCATTCTTAGACCTTCTAAACATTGGAATTAGGAGCGCATGGGTAGCTCTATCTTCCCTTAGTGCAAACGTGTTTACCTACTGCTCTTATAGCACTCGTGTTTTATTGCCTTTTTGCTTTTCTGCTGTTCTGCTTCTCAATAGTGTGTTAAAAACCTCTTTATCTGATCAAGAATTCCTAGACCTTCTAAACATTGGAATTAGGAGCGCATGGGTAGCTCTATCTTCCCTTAGTGCAAACGTGTTTACCTACTGCTGTTATAGCACTCGTGTTTTATTGCCTTTTTGCTTTTCTGCTGTTCTGCTTCTCTATTGTGTGCTGAACACCTCTTTATCTGATTTAGCATTATTAGACTATCTTAACATTGGGATTAGGAGCGCATGGGTTGCTCTACTTCCGTAGTGCAAACGTTTTTTACCTCCTGCTCTTAGAGCACTAGTGTTTTCTTGCTTTTCTGCTTTTCTGTTTTTCTGCTTCTCTATTGTGTGCTGAACACCTCTTCATCTGATGAAGCTATTAGACCTTCTAAAGGCCGCCTTGTGTAAAAATAAACTTCTGATTGCTTTGCTGGCTTGTCTGAAGCAACATGCTGGACGGCCATTCCCTGTCAGAAAACACATCAAATCACTCCCATTACAGTACATTACAGTACATGTTAAAGTCTACTTGACACCGCGAGGGTGTATGAGACTCAGTGCTTTAAACAAAAAGGAAAAGCACCCACAAAGCAAAAAAAACCATTTTAATGGAATGGTTTTAGTGTCTGCCTTGATTGCTAAGAGCTGATGGATTTGGGCTTCATACCAGGGTACTACTGCGCGCGCGCGACAAGCGTAAGCACCAGGGTACTTCCAAGCGCGCGCTTTTGCGCGCTGGCCCGCTGCCTTCTTGAGCCCCACTGCGCGTTTCACGCAGTTTTTTGCAACCCCCTGTGGGCGCAGCAAGCAAATTTCGCGCTTTTTGCACTACAAAGCGCAGTTTTTGTTTTTTGAAGCGCTGGCCAATTTGGTCAATGGAAGTACCCTGCTTCATAGATGGATGATTGATATAACAAATTGGACAATTAGATAAACGGACACACAGATGTTCAGTATAACATAAGTGGTATGCAGAAAATATGTGGACCAAGCAAAATGATTCAGAGCAGAGCCAGTATCCTGTACATCTGTACATCAAAATATGTGGACCAAGCAAAATGATTAAGAGTAGAGCCAGTATCCTGTACATCTGTACATCAAAAGATGTGGACCAAGCAAAATGATTAAGAGCAGAGCCAGTATCCTGTACACCTGTACATCAAAATATGTGGACCAAGCAAAATGATTAAGAGCAGAGACAGTATCCTGTACATCTGCACTTCAAAATATGTGGACCAAGCAAAATGAATAAGAGCAGAGCCAGTATCCTGTACATCAAAATATGTGGAGTGTGGACCAAGCAAAATGGTGAAGTGCACATCAGATCAGAGCAGCGCAACCTCGTGCACCTGGAAGCTGACAGAATTCTTCTTTACAGGTACTACTTCTTGCCAAATTGGTTAGCGCTGAAAGCGCACAAACGTCAAATTGGTCTACGCTTTTTAGTGCAAAAACTGCGCGCTGCGCCCACAGGGGGTTGAAAAAACTGCGCTTAGAGCGCAGAGGGGCTCAAAAAGTCAGCGCTCAAAAGCGCAAAAGCGCGCGCTTTGAATTACCCTGGTACCCTGGTATGAAGCCCAAATCCATCAGCTCTTAGCCATCAAGGCAGACACTAAACCATTCCATTGCAATGGGAGTGATTTGGTGTGTTTTCTGACAGGGAAAGGCTGTCCAGCATGTTGCTTCAGACAAGGCAGCAATCAGGAGTTTCTTTTACAGAAGGTGGTGTTAAAAAGGTCTAAGAATGCTTAATTAGATAGAAAAAATTGTTCAGCACACAATAGAAAAGCAGAACAGCAGAAAAGCAGTCGCTGTCAACCGCCATGGTAGCTTTGCCCAGGTAAAGTAGCAGCTCGTCCCAAACCGCCGTAAGACTAGGCTCCCTTAATACTACGCCCCGCCAGGCGTTATCATTGACTCCCTATTGCAGAAGAGGAGAACAAATAAAAACAAGGAAAAAGTGACTTGTTCGTGCTAACATTTTCCTGGTAATAATTTTTTATTTACTGCGGAAGACAGTGAGCTGCCAAATTGCTGGCTGAAGCTATGTAACCAAGTTCAAGTTCGAGTTATGGCTTGCCATGCCTCGTGAGTAATATCTTGCAATGACTCAAACCTGCCGCCTTGGAAGAGGTACAGGGTACTTCGGGAGGACGCCCAGCCCTACTACCTATGGCGCTGCCCGAGACGCATAGCCTGCGTCAGGGTAATTCAAAGCGCGCTTTTGAGCTTCTGAGCGCTGACTTTTTGACCCCCTCTGCGCTTCAAGCGCAGTTTTTTGCAACCCCCTGTGGGCGCAGCAAGCAAATTTTGCGCTTTTTGCACTACAAAGCGCAGTTTTTTTTGTTTTCAAGTGCGCTAAAGCGCTGGCCAATTTGGCCATTTAAAGTTCGCATAGCCTGCGTCCTGCAACAAAGCGGACCCTTCCTTCTGGTCAACGGACCCCCACCCACCCACACATGTTGCGTCCTGCGATGCAACAGACTCTTCGACCTTGCATCTGCGACGGAGGAGGCAGCGTCCTGAACAAACCAGGTCCAGAACTTCTCTCCGTGTTGTCACGCAGTAGTCCAAGCTCAGGCGCAGTGGCAGTCTGCGAAACCCAAACCCACCATAGTAACCATTCCCCAGTGCAAGCGGGAAAGTTCCTCCAACCTCATGCCCCATGGCAAGGCGTATGAATGTTCAATTTTCCTGCACTGATTGGTAGCAGGGTACTACATTATGACAAATTGGTCAGCGCTTTAAGCGCACAAACGTCAAATTGGTCAGCGCTATGTAGTGCAAAAAGCGCAAAAACTGCGCGAAACGCGCAGTGGGGCTCAAAAAGTGTGCGTGATATCGCGCTGTCGCGCGCGCTTTGTAGTACCCTGATTGGTAGGGTCCCCATGAAATGGAACACGCTGGTACGCGGTAGGGTACTACAAAGCGCGCGCGGCAGCACGGTGCCGCGCTGTCTTTTCGAACCCCTCTGCAACGCGCAGTTTTTTCAACTCCCTGTGGGCGCAGCGCGCAGTTTTTGCGCTTTTTGCACTAAAAAGCACTGACCAATTTGACGTTGGTGCGCTTGAAGCGCTGACCAATTTGGCAAGAAGTAGTACCCTGGTACGCGGTAGGGGGAGCTAGTCCAGTGTTGACCTGTCTGGGGTTTAGGGTTTAGGGTGGTAGAAGGGCAGGAGGGTCCAAGGGGGTTTGTAGGGCACATTGACGGTCGGAATTTCACAGCTCATCAATTCCGCAGGTCGAACTTTAGCATATGCGGAATTTGCATGGTCGCAAGTAGCAGGTTCGCAGTTTGCAACTGCAATGGCAGGTGGCCATGTGGGTCGGGGAAACGCTCATTCACAATCATCGTCAGGTGGCTTGCGACCAATGCTTAGGTCGATGCGAACCCTTAAGGGTAAATGACTCTTCCAGTGTGGCAGGTGTAAGCGTGGAGTCTCTGCTTCATTGAGGGCGGTACAAACTATATTGACCGCCCTTTAAGTATTGGCTTTTGGTTTTATAAGCTGATGTAAGGGCGGTCAGTATATATTGTAGCATTGTTGTTAAAATTGTAAGCAATATAGAACGATTAAACAACCCTGGCGATTTGACCTTTATGTGTTACATGTATACCCAAATTAGGTATGTAGCTAAAAGCAGCAGATTTTAGCAAATTGTAGCTAAGAGCAGCAGATTGTAGCAAATTGTAACTAAGAGCAGCAAACTGTAGCTAAGAGCAGCAAATTGTAGCTAAGAGCAGCAAATTGTAGCTAAGAGCAGCAGATTATAGCTAAGAGCAGCAAATTGTAGCTAAGAGCAGCAGATTCTAGTCACGTCCCTTAACTTAGTTTTTTAGGGAAGGGTAATGCCTCACGAGACTCCTCTGACTGATGTTATTTATGAACCACACTTTAAAAAGAATGTAACTGCAGATGAAACTCACTAGTTGCAGCCTACCTCTTATTACCAGAGATACTTTCGTGTGTGTGTGTGGGGGTGGGGGGAGGGGTTGCTTGTACGTAAGCCAAACCACGTTTTTAAGATTACCAACTGATAGAGTGAGAGTGGGTATACACTTAACCTTCATGACCTAATTAGTATTGGTGAGGAAGAAATTGGCCTTTTACACTTAACCTTCACGACCTAATTAGTATTAGTGAGGAAGATATCGGCCTTTTAAGCCAATGGGGGTGGGGGGTATGCGCAGGGTACTACCCGTAATACCAGCCCAGGACAAACAGTAAGGGCAACAAGTTCTATGCAGGGAAATATTGGCGGAGAGTGATCGCGACGGAGCAACAGGTGGCAAGGGAAGCGAGTTAGTTACGCGACAGTTGACTGACGTGTCAGGCTTCAAGTTTTTTGGTCAAACGGACAAATGGGTAACCCTGGGGGCTCCCGCCCCCTTGAAGAGGGGGCTCCGCAAAAAACTAGCCATAATACCCGCCCAGGATAAACGGTGAGGGCAAGAAAGCATGGGTGTCGAAAAAATACTTCTATGAACCCCCCTGCTGGAGTGTTATTAAAATTAGGTAACTCCATTCAAACACAAAACAGCAGCAGCAAGGATGACAGCCACGGTGCCAATTTAAATTGCATAGCCTATGACCTGAGACGCAACTTATTTCATAGCCTGCATCCTAAGACGCAACCAACCAGCATAGCCTGCGCCCTGAGGTACAACCGACCCATAACCAACCCATAGCCTGCGTCCTGAGGTGCAACCGACCCATAACCGGCGTCCTGAGGTGCAATTGACCCATAACCAACCCATAGTATGCGTCCTGAGGTATAACCAACCCATAACCGGCCCATAGCCTGCGTCCTGAGGTACAGCCGACCCACAACCAACCCATAGCCTGCGTCCTGAGGTGCAACCGACCCACAACCAACCCATAGCCTGCGTCCTGAGATGCAACCGACCCATAGCCTGCCTCCTGACGTACAACCAGCCCATAACCGACCCATAGCATGCGTCCTGAGGCGCAACCAACCCATAACCGACCCATAGCTTGCGTCCTAAGGTGCAACCGACCCATAGCCTGCCTCCTGACGTACAACCGGCCCATAACCGTCCATAGCATGCATGCGTCCTGAGGCGCAACCAACCCATAACCGACCCATAGCTTGCGTCCTGAGGTACAACCGACCCATAACCAACCCATAGCCTGCGTCCTGAGGTACAGCTGACCCATAACCGACCCATAGCCTGTGTCCTGAAGTGCAACCGACACATAACCGACCCATAGCCTGCGTCCAGAGGGGCAACTGACCCATAACCGACCCATAGCCGGTGTACTGAGGTGCAACCGACCCATTACCGACCTATAGCTTGCGTCCTGAGATACAACCGACCCACAGCCTGCGTCCTGAGGTGCAACCGACCCATAGCCTGCGTCCTGAGGTGCAACCAATCCATAACCGACCCATTGCCTGCGTCCTAAGGTGCAACCGACCCACAGCCTGCGTCCTAAAGTGCAACCGACCCATAACCGACATATAGCTTGCATCCTGAGATACAACCGACCCACAGCCTGTGTCCTGAGGTGCAACCGACCCATAGCCTGCCTCCTGACGAACAACCAGCCCATAACCGACCCATAGCATGCGTCCTGAGGCGCAACCAACCCATAACCGACCCAAAGCTTGCGTCCTAAGGTGCAACCGACCCATAGCCTGCCTCCTGACGTACAACCGGCCCATAACCGACCCATAGCATGCGTCCTGAGGTACAATTGAAACATTACTGACCCATAGCTTGCGTCCCAAGGTGCAACCGACCCATAGCCTGCGTCCTGAAATGCAACCGACCCATAACCGACCCATAGCCTGTGTCCTGAGGTTAAATTGACACATAACCGACCCATAGCCTGCGTCCAGAGGGGCAACTGACCCATAACCGACCCATAGCCTGTGTACTGAGGTGCAACCGACCCATTACCGACCTATAGCTTGCGTCCTGAGATACAACCGACCCATAGCCTGCGTCCTGAGGTGCAACCGACCCATAGCCGACCCATAGCCTGCGTCCTAAGGTGCAACCGACCTATAGCCTGCGTCCTGAGGTGCAACCGAACCATAACCGACCCATAGCCTGCGTCCTGAGGTGCAACCAACCCATAACCGACCTATAGCTTGCATCCTGAGATACAACCGACCCACAGCCTGCGTCCTGAGGTGCAACCGACCCAAAGCCTGCATCCTGAGGTGCAACCGAACGATAACCGACCCATAGCCTGCGTCCTGAGGTGCAACCGACCCATAACAGGCTCATGGCCTGTGTCCTGCGATGCAACCGACACATAACCGACCCATAGCCTGCGTCCTGAGGTGCAACCGACACATAACCGACCCATAGCCTGCGTCCTGATGTGCAACCGACACATAACCGACACATAGCCTGCGTCCTGAGGTGCAACCGACCCATAACAGACTCATAGCCTGTGTCCTGCGATGCAACCGACACATAACCGATCTATAGCTTGCGTCCTGAGATACAACCAACCCACAGCCTGCGTCCTGAGGTGCAACCGACCCATAGCCTGCGTCCTAAGGTGCAACCAATCCATAACCGACCCATAGCCTGCGTCCTGATGTACAATGGACCAATAACCGACCTAAAGCCTGCGTCCTGAGGTGCAACCTACCCATAACCGACCCATAGCCTGCGTCCTGAAGTGCAACTGAACCATAACCGACTCTTAGCCTGCGTCCTGCGATGCAGCCAACTCACTGAAGCTGCATCAGCAACGCAATGGACCCTCCCCATGTTGTTTCTGCGATACAGGACGCAGCGTCCTGAACAACCATGCTTGTCAGCCCATCAATACTATTTAAAAGCAAGGATGAACAATTCAATAGTGCCTCTATCTCCTCTAGACATGTTTGTATCTGTATTCGAGATTGGGCAGGCCCCCCTAGTCTATCTCCTGTAGATAGGTTTGTATCTGTGTTCGAGATTGGGCAGGCCCCCCTAGTCTATCTCCTCTAGACATGTTTGTATCTGTGTTCGAGATTGGGCAGGCCCCCCTTGTCTATCTCCTGTAGATAGGTTTGTATCTGTGTTCGAGATTGGGCAGGCCCCCCTAGTCTATCTCCTCTAGACATGTTTGTATCTGTGTTCGAGATTGGGCAGGCCCCCCTTGTCTATCTCCTGTAGATAGGTTTGTATCTGTGTTCGAGATTGGGCAGGCCCCCCTAGTCTATCTCCTCTAGACATGTTAGTATCTGTGTTCGAGATTGGGCAGGCCCCCCTTGTCTATCTCCTGTAGATAGGTTTGTATCTGTGTTCAAGATTGGGCAGGCCCCCCTTGTCTATCTCCTCAAGATACATCTCTTACATATTTTGTGGTCAATCGGGGTAGTGGTGAATGTTCGTTTGGTGGAGGGTTGGGATCTCCCCTAGATTGGGCAGGCCCCCCTTGTCTATCTCCTCAAGATACATCTCTTACATATTTTGTGGTCAATCGGGGTAGTGGTGAATGTTTGTTTGGTGGAGGGTCGGGATCTCCCCTAGATTGGGCAGGCCCCCCTTGTCTATCTTTTCAAGATACATCTCTTACATATTTTGTGGTCAATCGGGGTAGTGGTGAATGTTCATTTGTATGTGGAGTGGGATGTTTGTGTGTGTGCGTGTGGAGTGGGATGTGGCTGGGTGGGTGGGCGGGTACTCGTGTATTGTGCGTGCGTGTGGAGTGGCATGTGGGTGGGTGGTGGTGAATGTTCGTTTGGTGGAGGGTTGGGATCTCCCCTAGAGGAGGCAGGGTGGTAGAAGGGCTAGAGGGCGAGGTTTAGTAGAGTTCATACTACCCATGTTTACTCTGCCCGCAGACAGTGAGCAGCCTGAAGGCTGATAGACCGTGTAACCATGTTTACTCTGCCCGCAGACAGTGAGCAGCCTGAAGGCTGACAGACTATGTAACCAAACTTAATTGAAAGGTGACTAGAAGATGCCCAAAAGGTGCCTGCACCCGGTTCAGGTTGTTAAACAGGTGTCCAGGGTGTTCAGCACCTGTTTATGCACATCATGTGTTGGAACATGTGGTGGTTAGACAGGTGTTAAAACCCCTGAACACCTGTTTGGCAACCTGAACAGGGTGCAGGCTGGCGTAGGGTGTACTTCAGGATTGCGAAGGAAAGCAGGAGGGCAGGAGGGTATACCTCGTTTTTTGCTGGATTCGTGACGGAATTGTTGGGCAATGCTTCAGGGGGGGTCGTCTACTTCGCCAAATGCATCCAGTCGATATTTCTCTTGCACTCGGTAAGGGCTACAGAATGCAATAGGTGAAGGCAGCGAACGTGAGGCGCTGCTTCTGCGAGTCGAGCTCTTGAGCTCAGAATGCAAAAACATGAAGGAAGACAATTCATTGACTTGGCGAGAACGCGCGAATGCCGTGCATGGGTGATAGGCAACTTACATGAGGCGCTTCTTATGCGTTTGGAGCCCGGGGCCGCAGTCGCGGTGCTACCAGTGGAACGCTTTGACATTCCTGGAGCCCAAGCGCTTGCTTCGACCATTCACAAATAGCACTCCCAGGCTTCTGCTGCTTCTATTCCGCGCAGGAGAGCAATCGCAAGCTGGAAAGATAGCGGCAAATATTTGGGGGGGCCTATGCTACAATTGGCAAAAGGCTAACCGCCGCATCAATCAAATGGATTTTATTTTACCGGACAAGGGGTGTTGCTTGAGCCGTAATGAGAGACTCTACTCAACAGTAGGGGCAAGTGGAAAATAACCACGGTCGTTTGAGCGCTGAAGCTCTAGCTGTGCACTCGCGTCGCGCGATAAAACTATCAACATGGTATGGAATGAGCAGGGTAGCTTCGGCTGGGAGAAAGGGGGGATGCGGCAACGAGGCTTGCGAGGCGCTGGGGCTTTTAGGCAAGGAGCGGTGCGGTCGTGGCTGTACAAGGCCTGTAGTCGCCTGTAGTGCCGCGCCCCTCGCCCGCGCTGGGTGCGCCCACCATAGGCGTTGAGCCTTTCCCTTGTTCAAATTAACCAGCCTTTTCAAGTGGCTGGGCCTGGAGCTGCTTCGGTTCATAGCCGGACAGCTGCTTACAGCTTTGTCTCCATCTCTCAAGGTACCGTTACTGCATTGGTCCTTTGAAGAATTGGAGGGCTATCTCATATTATTTAAGGTACCTCTACTATAATGGCCACTTGAAGAGTTGGAGGGCTGTTTCAAATTATTCTCCCCCTTCTCCGCCTCTCTCTTCGAACTTGATCTTGGTAACACTCATAATGGAACACTTCAATGGTAACGGTAAGTAGGGTACTTCAAACGGACCCCATGCATTATTGGGGTGGCCGAAGTTAGGGGCCGAATAGCGCCATCGAGGGCGTAGCCCTCGCCGCAAAACCCCTCCTGTCGGGGGTTAAACTTCGTTTCCCGCTCAGGCCAAAAGACAGCGTGCGGTAACCTACAGCCATTAGTCATACTCAGGGTCACACCGACGTCGATGATAATACCAGTACGAGGCCTTCCCGCTATATATCATCGTAGAGGGATTCTTGTGACGTGACTTGTGACAGCTGACGAGTCTTGGAGCAGCTTCGCAGGATGTGACAGCCGTCCCATCCTCGAGCAACAGGCCTCGAGAACAGCCGGACGCGACTGCAAACTCGCTTCGATTTGCATTAAGGACATTATATAGGCCGGGACGCAAAGCAGTCAATCGCAATTGCAACTCTCCAACCACTGGGCGCATCCCCAGCTAGTTGGCCAACGCTTCGGACAGCGTACCCCCTTCCTTCGGATTGGCCTGATCTCACGTCGACACACGTGGCTAGTGGCTGCCAGCGCACCTTTCCCGTTCTCCAGACCACCGGTAGGTGCATGCTCTTGCGATGGTGGCCGGCATTGATTGGCCGAACGCTTTGGATTGATTGACCGAACGCTTTGGAGTCATAACCTACACGGCTACGCTATCCCCCCCACAGCACCACCCACCCATCCACCGTCAGATAATCCATGAGCGAACCTATCAGGCCTAAGACTCCTTGGCTTGATTGGCGTAACGCTTTGGGTCATGCCCCCCTCACCCCTACCCCCAGCCCTCAGCCCCCAGCCCCACCCACCCTCACACACAAGCAGGCCACCCCACCACCCCCACACCCACACCCCTGCTGCCCTTGAATGTGTATCTGTACCTGATCTGTACTCCTAATGTCCTCAAGCCCAAGATACATGATTTCCGCTAGTCCACCCACGTCCACCGCCCCTTAGTCCACCACCCTCCCAGCCCTTCGCCTCCGGGCCCCCGTCCTCCCCACCCAGCCCTACCCACCCTCCACCCCCTAGCCATGCTCCCCCTCCCAGCCAGGCGCTAACACCCCATCTAGCCATACCTCAGCAGCCCCCTCCTCCCACCCAGCCATACCTCCCTCCCGCTCCTAGCCCCGCTCCCCTCCCAGCCAGGCGCTAACACCCCATCTAGCCATACCTCAACAGCCCCCCTCCTACCCACCCAGCCATACCTCCCTCCCGCTCCTAGCCCGCTCCCCCTCCCAGCCAGGCGCTAACACCCCATCTAGCCATACCTCAGCAGCCCCCCTCCTCCCCACCCAGCCATACCTCCCTCCCGCTCTAGCCCCGCTCCCCCTCCAGCCAGGCGCTAACACCCCATCTAGCCATACCTCAGCAGCCCCCCTCCTCCCCCACCCAGCCATACCTCCCTCCCGCTCCTAGCCCTGCTCCCCCTCCCAGCCAGGCGCTAACACCCCATCTAGCCATACCTCAACAGCCCCCTCCTACCCACCCAGCCATACCTCCCTCCCGCTCCTAGCCCCGCTCCCCCTCCCAGCCAGGCGCTAACACCCCATCTAGCCATACCTCAACAGCCCCCCTCCTCCCCCACCCAGCCATATTCCCTCCCGCTCCTAGCCCCGCTCCCCCTCCCAGCCAGGCGCTAACACCCCATCTAGCCATACCTCAACAGCCCCCCTCCTCCCCACCCAGCCATATCTCCCTCCCGCTCCTAGCCCCGCTCCCCCTCCCAGCCAGGCGCTAACACCCCATCTAGCCCATACCTCAACAGCCCCCCTCCTCCCCCACCCAGCCATATCTCCCTCCCGCTCCTAGCCCCGCTCCCCCTCCCAGCCAGGCGCTAACACCCCATCTAGCCATACCTCAACAGCCCCCCTCCTCCCCCACCCAGCCATATCTCCCTCCCGCTCCTAGCCCGCTCCCCCTCCCAGCCAGGCGCTAACACCCCATCTAGCCATACCTCAACAGCCCCCCTCCTCCCCCATCTAGCCATACCTCCCTCCCCCTCTCAGCCCCCCTGCCCCTCCCAGCCACCTACCCCTCCCAGCCTGGCACGAACGCCCATCTAGCCATAACTCGGCACCTTGGAGTACCTCTCGTTCTGGTAGAATTTTCAGGTGCTGCGATATGGTGGTTGACGGTAGAAGAGTAGTCGAAGATGAAATGCATTTCATATTAGAATGTCCATTATAAGCTGAGGATAGAAAAATATGTTTTGAGACAATGAACATTGAACCTGAATTGGTGGATAAAAACTCCAGTATGAAGCTGGTCATGAATCCTGATTCCTTTGAAGGATGGAAATACTTAATTCAATTATTAAAAAAAACGCGATAATAATCGCACAATTAAATTATCATCCCAGCTGAGATGATGATTTAATAATATTGTAGAATTAAATTATCACTGTAGCACGAACTCAGGGCCCCCGTCAGTTAAACGATTGTTTGGGGCTCAGTTCATCAGTGCTTTTTCTTTTTAAGCCCTTCCTATACCGTTGGGCAGGTCCCTTTAGCCTATTTGGCCTACCCCTGGACTGTAACATACATGCCTACCACTGGACTGGAGCAACATGCATACAAGAAACATGACAACATAATGTCACACTCCTACCACATTCACATACAAAAAACATCCTTCGAACACACCAACCATGCATTGTTGATGAAAGCCTTTCTCTGCTCATTCTTCCCTTGACTCACTTATTCCACAGGTGCCCACCCTAAAGTGTGCCACAATGAGAGCAGCCTCAAGACTGCCCATGGCAGCCTTACCAGCTGTAATTATTGGACTCCTCTTGTGCCTTGGTGCCAACCTACTGCCCCAAGCATACGCTACAGATGATGACGAATGTAAATCAAGCAGTACTCAGTGCGAGCTGATTCCCAGTGGCTGTGGAAATCCCCCGAGTGCCGTTCCCCTACCCATTTTCGCCAATGCAAATGGTGTGTCCCAGTTCAATGCCACAATGCTGAACGGGTACGGATGGTACTACGACACTCTGCAGCTGTACCGCATATCCAGATTCAGTGGCAAAATAACCTTTGTAACTGACTTCGGCACCGTCATGAACAACAGAGCGCTGGAAGGCACCAAGTTGAACCTCAAAATGGGCGCACTGCCTGGAGGGAACTTTGCTCCAGGAGAGGAGCTCATCTTCGCCATCTCTGTGTGTAGGACGGGACCGAGAGACTATGAGGGCTGTAATGCAACTAAGGGCCTGGTTGAGTGTAAGGGTTCAGGATGCAACTCCCCCTCCACCTGCGGTGCTGGATGCACCATGATCAGTGACATTGGCACATGCACTGGATGTGGAACCTGCGGCAAAGATGCACATGGTGAATGCCAGTTTAAAAAAAACAAGGATGATAAGCCCCGTGATACGTGGTACAGTGGTAACCCAGCAAACAACAGGGATGGAGTGACCCACGTCAACGTCGTTAATGCTGGCCAGCCTACTGTGTACATGGGCTTTGAGGACTGTCGACCACCTCTTGAGAACTGCGGCGATATTTGCTATGAAGACTTCCAATTCCAGTTGGACTTCATCAATGATGAGTCCATCACTAATTGCCCAACATTGGCGTGTAATGATAATGACCCTTGCACTAATGACCAGTGTGACTGGGATTATCAAGACTGGAAACCAGAATGTTCATACCTGCCTAATGACAAATGTCGTGAATCGCCCCCCCCCTCCCCCCCTCCTAGCCCTGCCCCTCCTCCCCCCTCCCCTCCACCCCCAACCAGCCCCCCCCCTCCCCCTCCACCCCTCCTCCCCCCCCCCACCCAGCCCTCCCCCCCCCCCCTCCTCCACCCCCTCCCAGCCCTCAACCCCCTCCCCTCCCCCTCCAAGCCCTCCACCCCTCCTCCTCCGACCCCACCCAGCCCTCCACCCCCTCCCAGCCCTCCACCCCCTCCCAGCCCTCCACCCCCTCCTCCTCCCCCCCTCCGCCTCCCGTCCCTCCACCCCCTCCCCCTCCACCCCCTCCCCAGCCCTCCCCCACCTCCACCTCCACCCCCTCCCAGCCCACCACCCCCTCCTCCTCCCCCCTCCCCCTCCCCCCCTCCGCCTCCCGTCCCTCCCCCCTCCCCCTCCACCCCCTCCCAGCCCTCCCCCTCCTCCCCTCCACCCCCTCCAGCCTCCACCCTCCTCCTCCACCCCCACCAAGCCCTCCCCCCCTCCACCTCCACCCCCTCCCAGCCCTCCACCACCCCCTCCTCCACCTCTCCCAGTCCTCCATCCCCTCCTCCACCGCCTCCCCCTCCCCTCCGCCTCCCTCCCTCCCCCTCCCCTCCCCCCCTCCCAGCCCTCCTCCCCCTCCCCTCCACCCCCACCCAGCCCTCCACCCCCTCCCCCTCCACCCCCTCCCAGCCCACCCCCCCCTCCTCCTCCCCCCTCCCCCTCCACCCCCTCCGCCTCCAGTCCCTCCCCCCCTCCCCCTCCCCCCCCTCCCCTCCACCTCCACCCCCTCCCAGTCCTCCACCCCCTCCTCCTCCACCGCCTCCCCCACCCCCCCTCCGCCACCCGTCTCCCCCTCCACCCCCACCCAGCCCTCCCCCCCCTCCCCCTCCACCCCCACCCCAGCCCTCCACCCCTCCCCCTCCTCCCCTCCCAGCCCACCACCCCCTCCTCCTCCCCCCCTCCCCTCCCCCCCCTCCGCCTCCCGTCCTCCCCCCCCTCCCCCTCCACCCCCTCCCAGCCCTCCCCCCCTCCCCCTCCACCCCCTCCCAGCCCACCCCCCCTCCTCCTCCACCCCCTCCCCTCCACCCCCTCCGCCTCCCGTCCCTCCCCCCCTCCCCCTCCCCCCCTCCTAGCCCTCCACCCCCTCCCCCTCCACCCCCTCCCAGCCCTCCACCCCCTCCCAGTCCTCCACCCCCTCCCAGTCCTCCACCCCTCCTCCTCCCCCTCCCCCCTCCCCCCCTCCGCCTCCCGTCCCTCCCCCTCCACCCCCCCAGCCCTCCCCCCCTCCCCCTCCTCCCCCTCCCAGCCCACCACCCCTCCTCCTCCCCCCCCTCCCCTCCACCCCTCCGCCTCCCGTCCCTCCCCCCCCTCCCCCTCCACCCCCTCCAGCCCTCCCCCCCTCCCCTCCACCCCCTCCCAGCCCTCCCCCCCTCCCCCTTCACCCCTCCCAGCCCTCCCCCCCTCCCCCTCCACCCCCTCCCAGCCCTCCACCCCCTCCTCCTCCACCCCTCCCCCCCACCGCCTCCCGTCCCTCCCCCCCTCCACCTCCACCTCCTCCCAGCCCTCCCCCCCCTCCCCATCCCCCCCCTCCCAGCCCTCCCCCTCCTCCACCTCCCCCCCTCCGCCTCCCGTCCCTCCCCCCACTCCCCCCACTCCCCCTCCCCCACTCCCAGCCCTCCACCCCTCCTCCTCCACCCCCACCCAGCCCTCCACCCCCTCCCCTCCACCCCTCCCAGCCTCCACCCCCTCCTCCTCCACCCCCTCCCTCCCTCCCAGCCCTCTGCCTCCCCCCCTCCTGGCCCTCCACTCCCTCCACCCCTCCCCCTCCCACCCCTCCACACCCTCCACACCCTCACACCCTCACCATCCTCCCACCCCTGCACCCCCTCCTCATAAGAAGAAGCCCCCTCCTATGAGGAAGCCCCCTCCTCTGCAGAGGAGTCCACCCCCTCCTCATAGGAGTCCACCCCCTCCTGGTCCTGTACCTGGTCCCTCACCTGGTCCCTCACCTGGTCCCTCACCTAGTAACAAGTCCAAGAAGAAGAAGGCGGCGCCAAAGAAGAAGAAGAAGATGGCTCCTCCCCCATGGTGGTTGCGTTGGTTTAGGAGAAAGAACCGAGGAATTGGTAAATAGATTCCTTCGTGTGTTTCCGCTTGGAATGCAAAGAATACACATCAGATGCCTTGAGACTGTAGGTGTACAGGTGGCAGTGTAGCAGCTGGTGGTGTATAGTATGTATGCATCTGGTCCCAAAATTACTAATTATGAGGTAGACATAGTAAATGAATATATGGTTTTATGCATGAACTGAAGGTATACTTAATTACTTATTGCATTATGTGTGTGTGTGTTCACAAGCACTTCACCACAGCACCCAATACCATCACAGGAGTGCATGGGTTGCTCTAACTTCCCTCTAGTGCAAACGTTGTTACCAGTTTAGGAGAAAGAAAAGTTTGGTGAGTAATAAGTCTGTAGATTCATGCATGTCTTTCCGCTTGGATTGCAAGCAATTAAAAAAGGAATATACATCAGCTGCCTTGAGACTGTAGATGAACAGATGGCAGTGTAGCAGCTGGTGGTGTGCAGTACGTATGCATCTGGTCCCCAAATGACTTATGCTAGATTGTTTTTCTGCCACTCTAACTTCCCCTAGTGCAAACGATGTTACCAACTGCTCTTACAGCACTTCTGCTGTATTGCTTTACCAACTGCTCTTACAGCAGTTATGCCAGATTGTTTTCCTACTTATCTGCTTTTCTGTTGAGTACTGGACACCCCTTTTAAGCGTTCTTAGACCTTCTAAACGGCGCCTATAGCCCTATACTAATGCCCATATGTAAGAGAGAACTTTTGAATGCCGGCTTGTCTGAAGCATCATGTCGGGCAACCTTTCCCTGTTTTGGCTGACACACCATGTCACCCCCACTGTCATGGAATGGTTTTAGATTGTGACTTGATGGCTGAGCGCTGATGGGCTTATACCGGTTCTAGAGTGCCTCAGAGCAGCCAGAGCTTAGTCTCTGCCTTCAAATTCGTATTCATAAGGCTGGTTGTTATTGTCCGGCTTTCTATCCTTCTCTAGAGCGACTGAAAGCGTGCAGGTTCCACGTCCTGCCACGTCTTCTGTAGTGCCTCTGCCATCTAGGGCACGCCCGCTATCATCTCAGTACCCTAATGTGTTGTCGCTCTCTCCCTTCATCAGTCTATTCCATCTGGCCGATTACTTATCTAATTGTAAGCTATCAACTCTACAGCTCTCCCAAACTCCGGAAAGCAAGTAACAGGTTATCGCCCACACACGCACCTTGAGCCTAACGCTCGAACTTGCAATCCGCAAGTTTGTTACGCCCTTGCACAGAGCAACGTGCATTGTATAAGCAATGATTGAGGACGTATCCCACTTGCCGACGCTAGCTGTCATCTGTTTGATTGAGAAGCTCAACCATTAGAGGGATATATATAATTACACAATACTCGCCATCGTGAACCCCAGTGACATCGATCCTCATCGATTCACACCCCTGCTTCACCGCGTTGCTGGATCTCCCAACAGATTTCCATATTGAAGCTGCTCCCGCCCACCCTTGTGGTCGAGCCCTGCCGGCTGCATCAAGCCAACCTCCACTTCTCAACAAACAAACCTACCACTGCCCCCCCCCCCCAACAACAACAACAACAACAACAACAACAACAATACCCTTTTCTCCACCTCGAGGATCTTCATTCTCGCTGTCTCACCATTCTCAAGCCACCCTATCATGTCTGCATCAAGCGCGCTTCCCCACTATAGAAGAAACTCAAGATGTCGCATGAACCTACCATGAACCCCTTCTGACGGTGAGGGAGGTTACAACATTTTCTCTCAATGGTACACAGAACTTGTAGACCCTCGTCTCCAAGATACTTGCTATCAGCTCGTGGAGTTTCTCGTCGTGCTATCAGCTCGTGGAGTTTCTCAAAATTAGCGGGAGGCCCTCGCGGAAGTTGCATCGCAAAGCAGTGGTAGTAAATGAGGGACCGTATAACCTATCAGCTTGGATAACACTCCGGAGAGTGGACTTAGTGTGTGCAGCACGCCAATCTATAAATGCGGAGACGAGAATAAATATTACAAAAGATAGTGGAACCATAAAGGGACACCAGCGGAGGAAAGGGGGGCGGTAGCCTAGAACCTGATCAGGGTACAGGTTAGACAGCGCGTGTCAGAAGAACCGATGACGCAGTCAACAGTAAGCTGACATAGTACTGTCAGGACCGATAGTTCTAAGGAAGTACATAAGTAGTCACCAAGTCATAAAACGCGTGAGAGCACCGCAATTCATGCTGACACTTGCTGCTTCTCTGTCATTGATGGCGATAGCGACAAAATCCCACGAGAACCTGATGACGGAATGCTTTATCCTTCTGACTCCTCTCACCACAGAATCACCGCATCGAGTAACTTCCCTGAGGGGGACAGACCTATGCGATACTTACGCGAAATCGTGCTGTTTTTCAAATCTTCACATCGTCACATTTCCCCAAGAACGCCGGTCAAAATTGCCGGTTAATCTGACTGGCCTGAAATCTTAGGGTTGCGTATCTCAGGTTTGCGGACTGTGGACGCGGCGTTTTAATTTGTCGTTTCCCTCCGTCATGTGGACTCAGTCTAGGGACCTGGAGCATGTCTACGATTTCCCCTTGAAGAATTCGCTTCTTCGTGACTCTCGTAGCTCATTGCATCAGCGCATTGTGCCCGACAAGAAAATCTGCTCTTTCGCACTAGTTCCTGCAGGTTGCGAAGTAGCAAGTAGCAAGTAGTAGCCTCGGGAGTTGCTGCACCTGCCTCCATCTCCCCTCACCACAGAATCACCGCATCCAGTAACAGGGAATAAATACAGCTCTGGTCAGAAATTGTCCAGAATAAATAAGTCTTATAATTCATCAAAAATATACGGTAGAATGTTCGACTTTTTGATGTTTTTCATAAATCCTGAAAAATTGGTTTGTGACTGACGGACACACGGACTATCGGACATTTTAATGGGGCTAATCCCTTCTTCACGACATCCAGTAACATCCTAGCTATGGAACATATCCTCAGATGCCTTACTCCTCTCCTAGGTGATGAATTAGCCGACAATCCGACATACCAACAATGCGACAAAAGCGTTGCGATACCTCCGCCGTCATTATTGCCAAGGTTTCAGACTGTGTGCAAGCCTCATACGAGGTTCACACCCCTTCCCTGATACCTTCACTCAATCCCCTCTGCCACAACATCCACCGCTCCGCATGCAGGTACGGGTCACGATGGAGCAACTGCCCCCTCCACTCCAACGCGTGAGCCTCCCGTCCCGAGTCTCCCGCCCTTTGACTCGTCTCCTGCTCCGCCACCTCGTCCTTCACCTGATCCTGCAACTGACCAAGCTGCAGCTTACTTCATCGCCGGAGCTCTCCCAGCCCTGCAGATAGATATGGGGAGTGTCAATCACTCCTACCACTGGTCCTTCTGAAGATAGCTCGCAGGATGATGATCCACCTCCGCCGCAGAATCTTCCTGCAGGTGATCTGCTGACGGCCCAACAGTACTATGCCAACATCCTTGCTCCCGTATTGGGCCCCTACCCCTACAGCGATGAAGACACTGGAGAAGACGCTGGAGACGACGCTGCAAATCCACCTGCAGATACCAACGTTGCCCCAGCAATAAAAAAGGACAACCCCACCATCGGGGAAATTTTAGACAACCCTGGACTCTATGTTATAGACCCGGATGACCCAGACCAGGGTACTACTAAGAGCGCGCGGCAGCACGGTGCCGCGCTGCCTTTTTGAGCCCCTCTGCGCGTTTGGCGCAGTTTTTCAACCCCTGTGGGCGCAGCGCGCAGTTTTTGCTTTTTGCACTTAAAAGCGCTAACCAATTTGACGTTCGTGCGCTTTAAGCGCTGATCAATTTGGCAAGAAGTAGTACCCTGACCCAGACTATGCTGAAGCCCAAGGTAATCCCATTGTCTGGTTCCCTCCCAGCACCATAGGACACCAGTTCTACATAGGGGAGCCTATCCCAGTAGAAACTCAAGCTGGCCCCTCACAAACCCATGGATCATCTGCCCCTATTCCAACAAAACCCTCACCATTTTCATTCAAGTTTCCACCAGCCAAACCTCTGCCCCAAACTCAAGGACTCAAGTCGCCGAGAATGGGCATGACTGGACTGGAACTGATGAAAGCACGTCAGATGTAGACACTGGCGCAACTATCAAACCAGATGCTCCACCCACTTATGGGAACCCTGGTGAGATTCCAAATCTCCATCTTTCCCCATCTCCTAAACCTGATGAATCTGAATCCCACACTGACTCTGAGACAGGAAACACCCCCACTCACGAGAATTCCCCCAGTAGGACTGGACAAGAAACCCCTGATGATCACCCTTTAGACCCTAGAACCACCATGCCCCAGCTGTCCACAGCACAACTGATTGCCACCCAGTGGTCCCTCAAAACTGATTCACAATGGCACGTAACCTATGACATCGCATCTCTAAACAGAGTCACTGCTGAAAGTCCTTGTAGTACCCCTCCCACATACATGTCTTCAACTCCATCATCAGTGTACCAGCAATGATGGAATGACATGACATGACATGACATGACATGACATGAAAAACACTAGAACAGTTAGCTAAGTTTTATTCGGGAGAAGTAAACAGTTGAAGGCCTTGACACCTCCTGTTATTAATGATAATAATACAATTATTAATATTAGTAATATTATTATCATGCTCCTGTCCTTCTGTGCACGACCCGAGATACTTAGTGACGAATGTCGATGTATCATGGGTTGCCCAAAGACAGGGAAAGGGAGTTGCCTAGAAGTTGCTACGTGTAGGCGTGTAGCCCCCCAAAGAAGCATTGGGCATTGCATGCTTGCCTTCGTCTATAACCACGCATTTGATTCTGCTTTGTCACCTATACCGGACATGTCTATACAGTTGGCATTGCTTGCATTAATCTGAATAGTAAATACGTTATGATTGTATGAACTCGGTGGTGGTGTGTGTGTGTGTGTGTGTATGTGAGAGAGAGAGAGAGAGAGAGAGAGAGAGAGAGAGAGAGAGAGAGAGAGAGAAGAGAGAGAGTTTTGGGGGGCGGGGGGGTTGGGGGGTAGTTCCGGGGGGGCAGTTGGCGTAAATGTTACTGCGATCTGGGTTACCGTAATCATCTTTATCATCACATTGCCATAGAAAACACAATACCTCCATCATGTTGCGTTCCCCCGTGCCTAACGTAGTGAACCGTTCGACCTCGTGCAGTCGATTACGAGCTTGCAACCCGCTTAAAACATCAGTACCGGCTCGGACTTTATCCACCTGCCGACACCCAGTTAACCCAGCCAGGGCTGCTTATTCTGCATCTCTACCCACGCATCGGCGCCATGGACGTTGCCACCCCGCAACTGTTGCGCGCTCTGCGTCCGAGGCATCAGCGCCAGCAGCCTCGGAATCCCAACCCAGCGAAGGCGAACGGTTATCTACATTCATGACGTGGCTAGTAGCGAACGGCGTTGCGGGCATCGGTGGACAAGATAGCAAAATCGGACTGTATGAATCCGGGGAAGGCGAGAGGGGCCTTGCAAGTGTGAAAGAAATCGCGGCAGGTGTGTACGTATGTGTATGTTGCTGCCTGGCCTGATCTAACTGTGCATGGGGTACTGGCTAACCCAGCAGACAATACGTGTGACATTGCATGGTGCAACTTGCACCGCATTTTTACTGCATTTGTTCTGCATAGTGCCTTTTCTACTGCATTTGTACTGCATTTGCGCGGTGCGATTTCTACTGCATTTGTATGGTGCCATTTGTACTGCATTAGTACTGCATTGACATTGTGCCTTTTGTACTGCATTTGTACTGTATTTGCACGGTGCGATTTCTGCTGCATTTGTATGGTGCCATTTGTACTGCATTTGTCCTGCATTGACATTGTGCCTTTTGTACTGCAGTTGTCACTGCATTTGCATGGTGCGATTTCTACTGCATTTGGATGGTGCCATTTGTACTGCATTGACATTGTGCCTTTTGTACTGCAGTTGTCACTGCATTTGCATGGTGCGATTTCTACTGCATTTGGATGGTGCCATTTGTACTGCATTTGTACTGCATTGACATTGTGCCTTTTGTACTGCAGTTGTCACTGCATTTGCATGGTGCGATTTCTACTGCATTTGGATGGTGCCATTTATACTTCATTTGTACTGCATTTGTACTGCATTTGTTCTGCTTTTGTCACTGCTAATTTGGGGGATCTTCGGCACCCTTCCAAGCCAAATAAAAGAATGCCGAAAGGCAGCTTATGACCCCTACACCACACCCCATGCCCCACCACCACACACCCGCCACCACTTCCACATACCCAGGTGATGTGCTACTGCACATACGCCTCCGCATGGCTCTCATCCCACCACCTTACCACACCCACACCACCATTACCATCCCAAGCCCCACACCACATACCCAGATGATGTGCTACTGCACATACACCTCCGCATGGCTCTCACCCCTCCACCTTAACTCACCCACACCACCATTACCCCCCCAAGCCCCACCCCACACCACCCCCAACCCACCCCACACCACCATACCCAGGTGATGTGCTACTGGGCATACCCCTACACCCCACATCACCACCCCACCCTACCCACCACCACCATTCCACCCTACCCACCTTGCCATAATTGAAAAGTAACCCATCAGTTTGTCAGGTGGGTCTCACTATAGGCCTCAACCTGATGTAGCTTGTAACTTGCACTAAGCATTGGTGATGTGCTACTGGGCATACCCCTCCGCATGGCTCTCACGGACTTCCCACCCCACCTCACCACCACCCACCACCAACACCACACACACACCACCACCACCCCACCAAAAACCACACGCCCACACCACACCAACCAACACCACACCAAACACCACCACTTCCCCATACCCAGGTGATGTGCTACTGTGCATACCCCTCTGCATGGCTCTCACAGACTTCCCACCCCACCCCACCACCACCCACCACCACACCCACCACAACATCCCCATGCCCCCACCACCACGCACCCACCACCCACTTGTACATACCCAGGTGATGTGCTACTGCGCATACCCCTCCGCATGGCTTTGACCATCTTCCCACACCACCACACCACCACCACCCACTTCCATATACCCCCACCCCCACATCCCCACCCCACCACCCTACCACCCCACCGCCACCCCACCACCACTTCCACATACCCAGGTGATGTGCTACTGTGCGTACCCCTCCGCATGGCTCTCACACCACACCACCACCCACCCACCCACCCACCCACCCACCACCACCACCCCCCTACACCACACCCCATGCCCCACCACCACCCACCCACCACCACTTCTACTGGTGATGTGCTACTGCGCATACTCCTTCCGCATGGCTCTCACACCACACCACCACCCACCCACCCACCCACCACCACCACCCCCCTACACCACACCCCCATGCCCCACCACCACCCCACCACCACCACTTCTACTGGTGATGTGCTACTGCGCATACTCCTCGCATGGCTCTCACACCACACCACCACCTCACCCACCCACCACACCACCACCCCCCTACACCACACCCCATGCCCCACACCACCCACCCACCAACCACTTCTACTGGTGATGTGCTACTGCGCATACTCCTCCGCATGGCTCTCACACCACACCACACCCACCCACCCACCCACCACCACCACCCCCCTACACCACACCCCATGCCCCACCACCACCCACCCACCACCACTTCTACTGGTGATGTGCTACTGCGCATACTCCTCCGCATGGCTCTCACACCACACCCACCACCCACCCACCCACCCACCACCACCACCACCCCCCTACACCACACCCCATGCCCCACCACCACCCACCCACCACCACTTCTACTGGTGATGTGCTACTGCGCATACTCCTC